>JASCZW010015273.1:0-20945 GCA_034211315.2 Aedes japonicus | reverse complement strand
TAAAAAATTGAACTACTTACATACTGATAGCATAGTTGGTGATACTAATTTTTTGGTTTTTCTAATCAATCTATGGTGTATGAATGAAGTCATTGTGTTCAGTTGAACGGGTGTTGTTTAAAAAATCTATCCTTTAAACATGAAAAACACTATCTCTAAAATTACAAATTACTCCCAGTATAGAAAGCTAGACAGTCCTACGTTAAAAAACAGTCAGAAATAATGCTGACAACAAACGTAGTTTTTCAAATAAAATGATGTATTTGACAAGAAAAACAATTTAATTTAAATACAAATAAATCAACATGTTTAACAACACTGCCGCCTTAAGCTCAATTCTTTTTGGATTTCTTGAAGTTCAACGACATGCATACGTTAATTGATGTTCATAAGAAGGACTTCAGATCTTCTCTTCGGAAAATTAAAACACTTTATATTGCATATGTAAGGTCTATGTTAGAATATTGTAGCGTTGTTTGGTCTGCCTTATGAAAAAACGTGGTGAATAGAGTCAGTCCAAAAGCAGTTTTTATTATATTTTACTACGTAAGTTAGGATGGACGGTATTTCCTCGCCTTTGTCATATGGGCACGTTGCTTAACATCAACATTCAAACCTTGAAGATCGTCGGGAATATGCTATGGTTTCATTCCTTAAATGACATCATTTCGCAACGTATTGACTCAAGTATTATATTATCAAAATTAAATTTTTATGTCACTCGACAATTACGCAACAGAAATTTATTCGTGTTGGACGTCATCATTACAAACTATAATTTGGACCGCTAAATCAGATAAAAGCCGCGTACAATCAGCATTGTGAAATGAATGATCTAAATATTCCAAAATCTGCGAAATCATAGAATGTGGCTCATTTAAATGATATTGTAGTCTGCGGATTGACGTTGAATAAATAAACTTCAGAATATGTGTAAATTTGGAAATGCCATAACTCTTTAGAAATAAGAAACTAGGTTTCTCGAATGATTTGACAGTTCCTAAATCTAATCTAATCTAATCTGACACTAACACAGCCAATTCTCACAAGCATGCAAATTAAACTTCTTGAATACATTTAGTTTCTTGTCACAGGCCAACTGTGGCACTGTACCTGAAAGAATTCCAAGATAATAGGACGAATCCAGAAAAAGTGTGAAATCACTCTGCTACTTCGAATCAGGGAAGGAAGCCAGCGTGGACCTCCGTACCACAACGCTGCCATGAAAGAGTAAAATAATGTGATAGTTTGTTTTTGTCGTTGGGAGCATAGATGCTAGAAAGATTAGTTTATGCTCCTCCATTCATGCATTGTTTATGCGTACGTTAATTGAGTAAAACAATTGTTGGAAAGGCCAAGACTCCTTAAAAAATAAGAGAAACTAAGATTCTCCAGAAAAAGACGCAATTCGACGAAATTATTGCGAAACACATTCAAACAGGGCATACCTTTTACCATTGGGTAAAAATCAACAAACAAATTTTACCCTTTCTCATTGATGTATATTGTTTACATGCTGTCAAACTCGAAGTCGTGTGTTTTCGATTCAACGAAAATGGAGGTGAACCAACGCGAGTTGAGAGAACAAGTTCTTTCCAAACACCTGGAATTTCCTGACCTGTCGCACCGGCAGTTGGGAAAAATGTTGAACATTCACCATTCAGCGTCTCCAGAGTGTTGAAGCGGTTCCAGTCAACGACTAAAACTCGGGCACGGAAGCTCTACGAGAAGATGCTGACAAAATATGGCTGCTAATAACGTATATAAAAGCCGATTTTAAGCAAATTCCGGGGTTGGAGTTTTTCACCGACAAGAGCAAGTTCTATGTGGACGACAAATTTAAGAAGAAGAAAATGTCGAAGTTCGCCTCCAAATATCGCATTTGGCAGGCCATCTGCTCTTGCGGACTGAGAAGTGAGCCTTTCGTGACAAAGGGCACAGTATATGGCGAGATCTACAAATCTGAGTGCCTCGAGAAGCGCTTTTGCCGTTCTTGCAGCAGCGACGAAGTTCCGCTATTTTGGCCAGAATTGGCATCATGCCACATTCTGGCGTCCTGAGCGGTATGAGGGCCCTGTCCATTCGGTTCCAGGACATGAATCCGTAAACTGTCGGAGCTGGCGCCCGGTGGATGGGCAAGATGAAGCGGGAACTTCGGAAGAGCAAGAAGACAGCCAAAGACGAGAAGGACGTGTTAAGAAAATGGAAAAAAAACTGAGAAACTGGTACCGGATGACCTGTCAAAGACTTTGATGGAGGGCATCAAGCGAAATGTTCAAGTTCAATTTTACACTCATGGCTCCATCGATATAACTTTTCTTTTGATTTTTGAAGTAAATATATGTATAAATCTATCCTCAAATTTTGGTCTGATTCTAAACATTATAAGAAAATTGCAGCAGACATTTTCGGTGTGTCGCAATAATTTCGTGTTCGCCCTTTAGTTTGTCACAGCTGTAAAACAGAAAAAAATTAAATTAATAAGGCTCTCAAAACATTTGTATTAGAGAGTATGAGTTTACCTTATTTTTGCGAAATAACCATTCTTCACTTTGCTAAAAAAAAAACACTCCCCTCACCCACCGTAAATGTTTGGCAAACGTAAATGTTTGACAAAATCCACAATACAGACAAATACAGACACTTTTCAAAGTTCCATACAGACATTTTGAAAAACTATCTGGCATCCCTGGTGGTAATGCATACAAAGCCAGCTTCATGAATGTTAGTTACAAATCAATGTCGGTGCAGAAAACAGCGAATACATGGCTACAAACTATTGCGTTGCATAAACTATATTTTATTGTCATTGTATGATATGGTCCCAGCGAGTGCAATACTTTCATCCATCAGATATGTAAGTAATAGTTTGTTCATCTTTCTCATTGATTGATTAAAGGAGCTTTATAGCCCGTTCACACTACGCTCTATATTACGTGATTTTGCAAGTTGATATTGATGTTCACACAACACTGACTTGATATAGTTTGACGTTTGTAAAAGTGACGACGAATAGAAAACAGGAAAACACTAAGTAAACTGATCTTTATTCCATGTTCTATGTAAAAAGATCTGATTTGGATGAACAACAGATTTAAAGAACTATTTGTTCCTGTAATTCGTTTTAATACGGTGGATTTAACAGGGATCAGAACTTTACGTATTTTCAATAAACAGAAGCTTCGTCAACTGATTTCCGCTTTTTCTATTAGGAAAAGTGCAACGTTGATAGCAATCTCGATGTCAAATAGTTGATGAAAATCAAAACCGACATGCATGAGGAATAGTTCTGATGAAGTTTCTGATTTGAAATTTAAACTTTTGTGAGAATATTTTAGCGTTTAAAATTGTTCACAGTTTATCTACAACGGGAAAAACTTGTAAACACATCGATTATCTGATGCAGCATCCCGAACTTCGTTCCCGCTAAGGAAAATTGTATCTGTAAAATTAACCAATGCATGATGAAAATGGTATGCACATTATTTGATCTGACAAAAAAAATCTGTCAAGAGTCTAATTGGGTGCAAAATCTGCAATATCGATAGTTTGTTTCATTCGATGAACATGCACAAACCAAATGATTTTAAACTTCCTCTATGACACGACGGTGAAATTATTCAAATTGGAAAATTGTATTTTGTTTTACTGAATCCAAATGGAAAATGACATTTGAGATTGAAAGATATCGCTCAGCTCTATCACAGCAGGGTTGCCAACCACTGCATTTTAGAATTATATCAAGTAAACGAGATAATATAAGCTATATCAAGTACTATACTTAATACAGATTGACAGATCAAATGTATGGGGTATCACATAATATAGCACATGATATAGCTGCTATATCATGAATCGCTTTATAACACGTAATATAGGCCGTAGTGTGAACGTACTTTTACAATTCAGTAAATTTTTTTGGCTTCACACTCTTCGTCTCGTAGATTAGTAAATCTATCTGATTAAGGCCATTCACTGGCACTATATAAACTAAGAAATATTTGCAAAGATCGGAGTCAGGTTGTCCCAAGATATCTGAGGAACACCGTAATCGGTCATTAATATCCAACATAACATAACTTCATTTTTTAACTACTCCCAATCTGTTTCCTTACAGTTTTTCGCCGATTATTTAACGTCGATTTCAATTCCACCAGCGAGTGCCATCCAACGACAACCGTCGATTGGCAAATGGTAATTAATCAATGATGGCAATCAACCGTCAAGGAAGCATCTTCCTCACCGGGAACCCATCGATACCATCAACCAGCATATGCTGGGGGAAAAAACGGCTTTTTGATTATATTTTTTCAACCACTTTTCACCCGAACACACCCAACCTATGAAGCTCATTATCGTCATTTAACCAACGCCACCGTCATCTGATTATGGCAAATTTTCCATAAAACCGCAAAAAATCAGTTTGATTGTTCGGACAACTGTAGCGATTCGAATCCAGAAATCATCACTTCATTTGAACAGCATTCCACGGCCAAAGTCCCACTTTTCGAGATGTTCTTCAGAAAAAACATGTCCCTTTACTACATGTAGGTACTCGTCTGTATCCTGGTACGACCATCAAGATTCCGCAAACAAACATGCTTTAGTAGGTTAGCAAGTTCGCAATCCGCATATTTGCTGACCACCGCCTTCGAATTCCGGGGGCTGAGAACGCGGAGATGGAGAGAGAGGAAGACGCGATTCAATATTTACCCAACCTACTGACGCGACGGGTTCTCGAGAGGGAGGGCACTCGCATGCAAAACAACTTCAACTCGACTCCGGCGGCCGAAACCGAAAGCTGTATAGGAAGATGATTTTCAAAAGGCTGTCGTCAGGTGGAGGACTCCTAAATTATAAGTCGTTCTATTAACATGCGTGTTTGTCACCTCGTCCCAGTGCATCGGTAGTTGATTGGTGTCGTAAACTGTGGCTGGTTCAAACGTCAGCTCCGCTGAACAATGGAATGCTCGTAAAAGAGAGAGAGAGAGAGAGAGAGAGAAAATAGTTGCTCCTAGTTAATTGGCCCGGATTAGAGGAGCAAGAAATCCGGGCGAAGCGCGAAGGTTCGTTGTCACTTCTTTGGACCAACAAACGACCAAAATCGACGGAACGAGTTTTTTTTTTCTTTCATTTCTTGAACGACGTTTGGTGTCAAGAGTTGGATTTACAAGTGATCTGGATCTTGTTGTTTGTTTTTTATTTTTTTATTTATTGGATTCCTTTTCTTCTGCGACCGTCCGTCGATGGGAACAGGTTGGAGCGATTTATTGCTTTCTCCAGGGGCCTGAGTCTTGGTTGGAGAAGATTTTATCAACTTCACCGCGCCCGGTGGAAAGTGAAACTGTCAACAGAAGGTTGCTCTTATTTTGAACAGTTTGGGTGTTGTTTCGTTATTATCGGATTTTTTGGTTATAGGTGGATTTACCTATTCAAGGCAAGCTGAGCATAATCCACTATTTCGTGATTATTTTCACAGCGTCGTGCACATAACTGTCTGACGTTATTGTTTACATTTATTTGCTCTAAAAAAATGTATCCAGAACTGCTTGAAAGTATTTCTTAAACGCACCAACTTCTCGAGTGAGCTGGACTATTTTCGGCAGCCCATGTTTTATTCGGCTGTTGTTCCATTTGAACTGCGTGTGGAAAGGCCAATATGACTTTTATAGCCGATAAAACCAGCATAACTGACATTTTCACTGTTTAAAAGGTAATCAAATTGTAGATAAAAAACCAAGGTATGTCATGAATATATTCAGTGAAGTGCTATTAATATATAGAATTATATTTTGGAAAATCGGTTAGCGAGAATTGTTGTTTCCATTGCTGAAGCCAACATTTTTCTAGTTTTAGATTTTTTAAATTATTATCCAGGTCCTTTAGTTTTTTGAATTTTACATGCTAGTTTGTTTGTTGCGGAGGACTAAAAGATTTTTTATACGCAATTGAGAGAACATGTTGGAGAAAAGAATTCATGAAACCAAACTAAAATTTCTACCAAACAATTCTTTTCTTGATTTTTACTCGTACATATACTTTTTGGGATATTCTATAATAAAGTTTGCGTTCATAACATCATGGGCTCCTTCAGCCATGCTTGAGTCTTTCTAGAGCTATGACACGGAGCTCCATCTGGTTGAAAATCAACGTCCTCATTATCATCAAAGTTAGTGATCCATGCGGGAACTTAGTTCTTCAAAACGTCTATGTAGACTTCAATAGCGGAGGTATTTTCGACTCTTCCGACGAAACTGCCCCGCATAATATGACTCCGGCACGCCGTTGAAGTGTTCGTCATCTTTAACTAACCTTTGCATGCAGGAATTGGAGATCTACGCATCAGGATTGTCCTTACTGAATTGTACTCAAATTTTTCCTTGACCGCTTTAATCACCTCTACAGGGCGAATGAACCGTAGACCTGGGCCAGTAAGGAAAAGAGATCGTTTAATACTGTACATTGTTGCCAGATGACATCCCAGATTCAGTGCATCACACTTTTCCGGCTTTTTCGCGAGTAGCAAACTGGTCATCAACTAACTTTTGCTTACATTTTTTTTCTACTCATTTATTTACTAGGCTAAGGTGCCAGAGAACATTACGGAGCCGAAATCATATTGTATAATTAATATTTCGTTTTGTTTTGCTTTAAAAACTAAATTAGCTTGGGAAACCGAAGTACTCGCGGTTTATTCAAGGTAAGGGATAACAATTTACAAAAGGATGGGGAAGGAGCTCTTATTCTTATTTTTCTAGATAGCCCACCGTTACAAGCTCCAGTTGATGGTGAGCATAGGATAATCTGTAACGGAATGAAAAGGAAGGAAAATTTGGAAGAGTCTCTCGAGAAGAGGACATTTGGATCAAAAGGGTACCACGAAAAGACAGGAAATCAGCGGCAGAGAAGGAACTACAATTAGATTCTGACATCCATTCTCTTTAAAAACCAATAGGTTTGATTCATGTAATCTAAATCAAGGCCCGCCAGCACTTCTCTTACAGGCTTGGGTGGTTTTCCTCGCAGCCGGAGAGCTTCTTTAAGCTGATATCTGGCCTACAGGTTGCTCGTTGCATTGGAATTGCTGTTCGAAATTCCAACACAGAATGTATGTGCATTCGGTAAGTAGTGATTGGACAGCAGTCGGCTCATAACACATATGAAATCGCGCCGCACGTCCATCCCTTTAAATCATGCTTTCTTAGATACTTGAGGAAGAATTGAATGCAACCAACTACCCAGTTCTCCATCTTTCCATTTACTTTGCCAGCTTATCAAGGTCTCTAGACGAGCCAATGAGAAAAATTCATTGAATGCAATTTGACGCTCGTCTTCATCGCCTTCCATAGCGCCCACCTTTGCGAGTGAGTCCACCTTCTCATTGCCCGCAATCGAGCAATGTGAAGGGACCCAAGCCATGGTGATAGTGTAAGAGCGTTTAGACAAAGCACTCAAACTTCTAAGTATTCCATATAGGAAATACGTTGAGTGCTTGACCCCTCAAGGAACATTGTTGGTTTTGTCTTGGTTTTATAGCATTCTTGAAGTCTAATTAATGCTCTTCAGAACCCTTATAAAACTAAAATTGTTACTTGGGCAACTTAATTGACCGAACAGCCTTCAGAGAGCTTAGACTGTCGGAGAAAATGAAGTAGTGCTCAGGTGGAAGAGAAGCTATATGTTCTAGGGAATAGTGTATAGCTGCTAGTTCAGCAACATATACAGAACATGGCTTTTGTAGCATAATACAGGCGCTATAAACCGTGTTAAAAACACCAAAACCACTGGAATCATTTGTTTTTGACCCATCTGTGAAGAACCAATGGTCTTCGTTGACGTGCCCATATTTGTTTGCAAAGATTGCAGGTATCAACACCGCACGTTGGTAATTCCCTCATTGACATATCAAAAACACCGTAGAACCGAAGAAGTCTAAGAAGATATCACGATTGGAATCAACCGAAGATGGGCTTACTTCCAGTGTTATGTACCAGTAGTGGTACACACTCATAAAACGGGTTTGGGCATTTTGTTCGAGCAGCTTTTTGAAGTATCAATGACCGATGGATTTAGAACTTTTGCTTTCATTTCATTGACCATTTTCAGTGGAGCGTGATGGTTTTGTTCAGTGTACATATGACAGTCAGCAAGATCAACAATCAACTGGAAACTAACGTTCAAAAGTTGGCTCACTGCTTTAGGATCTGCTTGGTCCTAGGTACACCTTGCACATTGTACCTTGTTAAACATTCTTGCGTCTTTTGGGGCTTGAATTCTTGTTTTTTTTGAGTCACTGAGTTTGTTAGACAGGGTTTTTGGGGAGTTTCTCGCAGTGTGTTATGTTTTTAGGTTTTAAGGGGTGATTCATTAGGCTCGCGATCGAACTTTGGACCGATGGTGGGCTGGAACTTCGCGAGGCAATATCCATTTTTTCATGACTATCCAGTTCCTGGCAGAATCGAATGCCATCGGTGAATTGCAAAATCTGGCCTGTCCATTGCTTACTGTAATACTTTCAAGGTTAACAAACCGGTTTACTTATCGAGATGTCTCGTAGAATGGACAAAAATTGCCAATTTTTCATGGGTTTACCTTCACCCGCATTGACGAAAATACCCATGTAGTATTAATCATAGTAACCCATGAGTCAGCAGACAAAATTTGACAGCTCTATAAGTCGACCTCTAACCGTGATGGCAAAAACAGTGAAGCAACTTCGATCCGAAGTGTGCGCGTTCAAAGAACGGCATCCCGCTGCGTCGAAAACGGACATCGTGTGGCACTTTGTGGACGCCGGATACACCCGCTTCGGAATCTATAACATCTTGGTACTATTAGACAACAATCAGAGCATCAAAAAAAAGCCCGGTTCCGGACGGCCGACGACCCTGAGCGATAAGAAGCTCCAAAGGATGCTGAAGAGGAAGACCGAGGGAAAAGTGGCTACATCGCTGCGTGCGCTTGGCCAAGAGGTTAATTCAACCGGCCAAACAGTGAAAAAGTACCTGGCGAACATAAACATGTCAGGAAGCGGAAGTGGCGTTCACTGGTTTCGGATCTGCAGGCAAGGACGATACGGCAGCGGCTGAATAAGATGGTCAACTCGACTTTCCCGGAGAATCGCGACGCGTCGGTGATGATGGACGACGAGACCTATCTTACCCTGGATGGCAATGACTGGCAGGGCACTTCGTATTTTACTTTCTCCACGAAGGAAGTGAGCTCCGAGGTGAAGTTCACCAAGAAGGCGCTGCTGTGGCTGACAATCAGTGAGAAGGGGATGTCAAAGCCGCTCTTCTTTCGCTCCGGACTGGCCGTGAACGAGGAAATTTATAGTACAAAATGCCTGCCGGAAGTTGCGTCGTTCATAAAAAAATACCACAAGGGCGAAGACGCGATGCTTTAGCTGGATCTGGCGTCGGCCCACTACTCGATCATGCTGCGGCTGAACATCGATGTGGTACCCAAGTCGACAAACCCGCGAAACATCTCCCAACTGTATCCCATTGAGAATTTCTGGGCCAACCTGAAGCGTAAGATCTATTTCAACAATTTGGTCCCGAAAACTAAAGAGGAATTGATAAATCAAACAGAGAAAGAACTCAAAAATAGGGCTACACGCATGAGTTCGTCTGCCATGGCGATTGTTCCGGTTAACTGTCGGAAGGCCGCTCGCAAGGGCGTAGATTTTTGCAAGTAAGCTCACATATTTACCTTCCATGGGAAATTTATCAAAATCAATTATCTGTCTTAGCTTTTTTTTGTCACCATCCGAAAAAAGACCATTTTTTTAATGCAAACGTTACTCATTTCTGCACACAGTTTAAACCAGTCTTTGGGTGGGTTCACTTTTTGCACTTGAGTCGAATTCGACTTAATTTTGAGTAGTCTCTAGCGGCCATGTGAACATAGTTGAATATACATCGTAAATATGTATAGCCTAAAATGCAACAGTTAAAATTTGCAGCTCCTAATTTTTGAGTTCCAGAACTGTATGGCTGATATAAAACATCCTGGATCATTTTATTATGTCTGCTGACCTTCCAGAAGACTCATTAAACATGGTTGAAAACGTATCATACCTTTGTGTTGCTAAAAAAGCTTACAGTTAAAATTTTTGGATCCCACAGTTTCAGTACTCGAACAGGTTGGGATAGATCATGCCAGTTGATCAATCGACAACTGTGTAAAACCTTAGAACATGCCGCATTGATTATCTCATAATGTCTGTTGACCTTCCAGAGGACTAAATTAACATGGCTGAATACATATCGTAAATTAGTGTAACCGAAAAAGCAACCGTTACAATTGTAGATCCTAAGTTCTGAACTCCAGGACAGCTTGATTGACCTAAAACATCCCAGATTATCTCATAATGTCGGTTGACCTTTCAAAAGATTCAATTAATCTTTTTGATTACATATCGTTAATTTGTATAACATGTGTAAATCCTATGTTATGAACTCAAGGACAGTTTAGATTACATAGAACAACCCTATTTATCTCAAATGTCTGTGTGACTTTTCAAAAGATTCAGAGTGCATGGTTGAATGCATGTCGTAAGTTTGTATAGCCGAAAAAAATATAGTTACAACTGTAGATTCTAAGTTCTGTATTTCAGGAAAGTTTGAACAACCTAGAAAATCCCAAATTATCTCATAAAATCTAGAAATGAGAAGAAAAATTACTATTTTCCATTTAATTCCAGACGAGTTATCAATACGATACACTGAAGAAGTAAGCACATTGTAGACGAAATACGCGTATCTGTCAAAATAAGCAAAGGTTGTTGGAATTAAGTGGAAAATACTAATTTTTCTTCTCATATCTAGTTACAGGTATTCCACTAAACAGCTCAAACTATCTAGGATTCATAATATCTGTTCATCTAAATGAACATGGTTGAACAGTAACTTTGCTGAATCGGAAAAGCTATGGTTACAACTGTAGATCCTAATTACCTAAGTTATTTTTCCTGATAGTCAATTTGCAACAAGTTTGCCGAAGAAAGTATTCGTTTTTGTTCAGTGTCTGATTTCATACAGGCATTTTTCTTTAGGTGGAAGTCTATCCTCAACAATTTTCATAATTACTAAGATCAGTCATTTTTTGACAGAAACAACTGATTGTCGCTTTTGTTCATGTTGCTGATAGGGCATTGTTGCTATCGGTAGCGTGTTGCAATAATGATAAAACATTTTTTTTGTCGCTGAAACATTAAACAAGGTCGTTGCAACATGTGTGCAAATCACAGCATTTCCTTACAGCAATTTATCTCTTTCCCATCCTGGATACAACATTTTATTGTTTTCCTTCGTGTGTTGTTGTAGTAAATTCAAGCTGCAACATATAATTGTTGCAGAGTGAGAGAATAACAGCTGTATCACTCGTCGAAGTTATCTTTCGTTTTAGGTACAAAAATAGTATTTGTCACACTGAATAAAATGTATACAAATTCACGAAAAAGTATTTGATTTGGCAGGCCATATGCAATTGTGGTCGAAAATCAAAATGTTTCGTCTCTAACGGCAATATAAATAAGGATGTGTACGAGAAAGAATGTCTGCAAAAGCGGTTACTACCGTTTAACAGAAGTGACGCTCTGTTTTGAACTGATTTGACCTCTTGTCACTATGCGAAAGCCGTCATGGAATAGTATAAGGTACAGGAGGTCAAATACGTGCCAAAAACAGTTAACCCACCAAACTGTCCTAAACTTTACCCAATAGAGAAGTACTGGGCTCTAGTTAAGTGGAAACTCTTCTAAGAAGAAAGCAAATTGTTCAAGGGATGATGGAGAATCGTCACGGCGGGCGTATCTGAGGATACCTGTATCACAGGATGTTCTAGAATTTGATAGAAAGAAAGATTAACATCTTAATCAAGTGTTGCTTTGGTAGGTATAACTCCGTTATTGTGAAGTAAACAATCGGTTCTGTTGAATTAGGAGTAAATATTTTTACTGCTATTATTTTGCTACAATGAAAAAACAGGCAATCTCATTATCGCGAAAAAAAATAGAACTATCTTCAGCTTTCTAGCCATTCTCAAACCATCAAGCAGTCATGATATTTTTATTTATATGATTTTGAGTCCTAATTTTCTTGCTAGTCTTCATGATATTTGTGAAGTAAGTTCTCATAACGAAAACATCGATAAGAATTTCAAAAAATCTCAATGCTTTAGCATGATGAGATTTGCAAACATATTTCGATAAAAATCGTACGAAATGTTTCATGGAACGTGACATTTGCCAGCCCTGCTTGAGATAGAATAACTTCAGTTGCTACCTCCGAGCTAGCATTGACCATGCAGTTGAAAAGGTTGAAGGTGTATACATTCAAATCACATTCAAAGCCTGCATGTATGGGTAAAACAGAAGACACATCCACGAAGGCTAAAAGTCATTACATCGTCTCGCAGCTCAATTTAAATTCTTCACTGTGTACAAGGTCAGCCATTCCAACCCAGTTGTGAGCCGTTTTTACTCGCTTTTGAGATTAGTGGAGTCACTCAAATTTGAGTAAATGTAACCGGTATTGACAAGTCGACAAATCTAGAACATCGACTGAAATCAGATGGATGGATTACTTACAGGGAATGATCGGAAATCTACCTCACATCCAGTGTAAGACATTTTTGGTTTGCTTGTAGAAATCTCGAATCGATAAACACTGGTCATCCTGATCGCACCTAACTGTTTCCACATTCACCGCCAGCTACTGTCAAATTGTCACCCGTTTTTCACAAGTCCACCATAAACATCCAAACCTCTCAACCACCAAGTTCCGAAAAATTCACCCAAGCATTTCTACGCTCCAGGAGACAAAACAGGTTGCTCCAATTGTCACCTTCCAATGTTTGGAATGTTTGTGCAACGTAACGTCCCTCGATACCATACTAATTATGACGTTCCCAAAGTCGTCAACTACAAACCAGGCGCCCGACCGCATCGCGGCCAAACAAACTGGGCCAAACAACACTGACTGGGGCATGGAAAATTGCGCTGCCAACCGATACACACAATTGTCATTCACACTTCGGTTCCAATTCCGGGGACAATTTTCTCTTTCGTAAGAACCTAGCGCCATCAAATTTCGAACGAACGAGCGGTTTTCCCGATCGATTGACTTCTCGGACGAGGACCATCATCGCGGGATGGGTGGGATGAGAATTGAAGCTTGACAAATTGCCGGCCCGGCACGTGTTCGTTCGGGTTGGTGGAAGACGCTGCGTATGGGCTTATGGCTGGTACCTACTGCAATTAGTGCGTCGAGATGTTTGTCGTCGTCATCGCTGGGGCGCCAAACGGCTTCACCGGAGCGTGTGTTTGTGTGTCATTACAGCCGGCAATGTGGTCCACAACCTAAATTGGCTGGTTTTTTTTTGGCGTATCCGTGTTGTATGCATTTGATGGCATTATTAGCTGTTGGAGGGTTTGTAGCTGCTGAATATCAATTGGAGTAATTACATTTCGACATGGAGCTTCTTCCGCAAATTTCTTGAAAATGAAAACTCGCTCAAATAAACGTCCACTTCTATTGTCAAGGGAAACTCCTTTTCTGTACAATCTTCGTGGTGATTCACTATGATTATGTTAGCATTCTCGAGAAATTTGCGGAAGAAGCCATTGTTTTCGTTTGGACATTGGCCCTTACACGCTCAAAACACCCTCTCAATTTTTGACTAGATCCACTTTTTACGAAAATTGAGTAACTTTTCCGTGTGAAAAAAAGGGATAGTAATACGAAAGAAAGAGAGGGTGTTTTGAGCGTGTTCATACATAACTCCATGTCAAATTTTATGTCTCTAAAATATCTTATCAATGAGTGAAATCTCGAGTACTTTTTCAAACAGACCTATCTGATTTTGTAAACAAAGAGGGGAAGTAAGATTCAAACGTTAAATTCTTGAAATTCTGAGCACTTTCATGCAAACTAGGGCCACCAACCCATAGAATAACAAATTCCTAACATGATCGTGATGCTACTTTCCTTGAGGGAGCTGAGAGTTTTGTGAAATTTACGTTTGAATCTTACTTCCCCTCTTTGTTTACAAAATCAGATACGTCTGTTTGAAAAAGTACTCGAGAAATATTTCGTGAGTGGTGTGCGTATGTCTGTTCTTACAAACGGTTAGTCGAAAATGGTGAAGGAGATCGAAGCAGACTCTGACTACGAGTGGACTGTTTTTTGCGCTGTCATTTTTTGTGATAAATTTTTAAAAATCTCTGATACTTTTTCAAACAGACGTATCTGGTTTTGTAAACAAAGAGGAGAAGTAAGATTCAAACGTTAAATTCTTGCAACCCTTAGCACTGTCATACAAACTTGGGCCACCAAAACAAGGAATAGCATTTCCCTAACATGATCCTACTTTCCGTGAGGGTCCTGAGAGTTTTTGAGAAATTTACGTTTGAGTCTTACTTACTCTTTGTTTGCAAAATCAAATACGTCTGCTTGAAAAAGTAAACGAGAAATAAATTAAAGCGGACGCTTTCCGGAATGAAGCAGGAGCTCAAAAATGCCAAACATTTCCAACAAATCTGAACCAAAGTTGCCAGCACGGTCACTAAGGAGTCTATATACACCCTTAGGGCAGGAGCTTAGTGCAAAGTTCTTAATTCTTATGTTGATCGTATGAGATTGTTAACCTTATCTCAAACTTATAAAATAAATATACACATTAGAAGTGTTTGAATGTTTAACTACAGTTTTTGGGTGCCCCAATCAGTGCGGATGTAGACCTTAAAAATTCTAGAAGATATATGTTGTTTCAACAATGGTTGCAATGTCATATGAACTGATTGAGTAGGAATCTTTCAAGTAACTCATTGAGTAAGAAACTTCAACTCTGAAAAGTTTCGTGTTCCCAGTGAATCCTAAATTTACTTCTTGCTAATTTTCAAGATCAGATTGAGTACTACGTGTACATACCTAAGATTTCAAAGTACAGAGAAAGTCTTTAGCTAGCGCTTGATTATGAAATCAGAAATTTGGGTATAATCAAATGATATTACACCAAGTCAACATAAAGTAGTGGAATATTATAAATATGAAAAAAAGTGCATCGCTGATCATGTATCGGAGAGCAGTTCCGCGATGCAGCCAAAATTTGTCTTCACGTGTTTTTGTCTCCCGGGTTTGGAAGCCAGTCCAGTTCTATGAGTGATACGCATTTGGAACACAAAGTCTGAGGAAGCTGGTAGCTTTTCTGTGTCAGAACAGAAGAGACCAGAGCTATCCATTTATTGGTACTAGTTTGTTTTATATAAGAAAAGGGGTTTCGGAATTCACTTTTTCTCTTTTCTGAGAGCGAGTAATTGCGCTAGAACTTCAAGCAATTGAATACTATTATTTTGATCAACTAGAAATATTAGTGATTATGTTTTAACCCTTAAGAGTTCTAAAAAAAATGTCAGCATTTAACCAATATAAAATTAAGTCAATACAATTACTACTTCAAAGACCGCAAATTTACCTAAAACTGAAGGCTATCCTACGAACGGCTCACTTGACTGTTGTTTATGTTGCTGAGCCACTCCCTTTCTTGGTAATAGATAGGGAATAACGAAGCAAATGAAAGTAAACAAATAAAAACAGCAGTTGTGTGCACGACGCAATGATTCTACTCATAAATGGGTGTACTCTATTAAGCTTCACAGATAAAAAGAAACATTGAATTTTCTGCGCTATCTAATGCACATAAAGGGAATGCTAGATTTGGCAGAAAATAATGGGATATTTCATGTAAATTTAAGCCAGATAACGCCTGAATCTAGCCTATTGTATGAAAGATTGCAAACATTATTGTATGCAAACATTGTTTACGCCTCCTTTGGCTTGGAATTAAACGAAGGGAAATTTTACGCGCTTGTTAAAATTAATTATTTTTTTTGTGTAGAATAGGTGAATTGCCCCCGTGGAAATAGGTTCTTATTTATTTTTCAATCACAGTGGTCACACACTAAACCTACTTGTGGTAGTCAGAACTATCAAATCAGAGAAAACAATCATTGTTCCGGTCTGAATACATTCCAATAATACAAAATCTCTGCATACCTGTAAAGAAATGAAAATAAAATACGAATTAGTATGGTTTGTTTTTGTAAAACAGTAACCTAGAGTAAACTATTAATGATCATTATATGGTTTACAGATATACTTCAGTTTGAACCCCATGCCGATTGCCAGAGTTGTTTTCTACCACAGGATAAACCTTCGAAATAACTTTCAACAATCCCGTTAGTTCGCCGAATATATTGATGCGATAACCTGATTCGATTTTACCTCCCTTCGAATAGAGAAGTACCGAAAGCTTAACGAAATGCGTTGAATCATAGTTTTCCTTCATGTAGTTGAAAATGCTCCTGTTTTTATTGCTCATAAAGGGTGTCTCACATCAAACTGCATCACGCAACAAAAAGCCATAGAAAATTATCCATTGGGTATTTTCTTTTCAAAATTTGGGTAGAAGTAGTTTAGAGTGTTTTTTGTTTCATACTTTAATTGTAATGTTTTGTAATCTCCGTGCTATTATGATGTAGAAGGAGAAGCCCGCTCATCACCTTGAGGCATCAATAGTGGACAGTAATGTTTGCTAGAATGAAAGATATTAATATATCCAACAAGTTACTTTTGCCTGTTGAGGTGGCGGATACGTCCGTGCCTTGAACTACCTCGCAGTGGGATGTTAGGCAAAGGTTACTTCCTTGGTTGGAGTACTGCTTTACCCATGCCCTATCGCTCAATTTTCAATACTTCTATTCTATTTCCAACCTACCGTACACTGACGGAACTTTCAACCCTTTCTCTTCATATATTCCATTCTAGCAAAAACATTACTGTCAACTCTTGGTGATCAGCAAACATCTGTTTTTTTGTTGTTGTATTATTATCGCTGTCAGTTATTCGAAAATTGGAAAAAATGGCGCCACCCGAATAGCAACGTCGCGAATTGATTTTGCGAAAGCACCTGGAAAATCCGCAACTCTCTCATCGGGACATCGGAAAAAAAAAAACCGGAATCGTGCTGTCAACGCTGAGTCATGTGATTAAACGATACTGCGAAACTCTGACCAACGAACGCAAGGAGAAATGCGGTCAGAACCTGATGTTCTATTAGTGATCCGGATCACAAGCGTATCGTAAAAGCGTTTAAGCGGAATCTCAATGCTTCGGTCAGGGATGTGGCCAACAAGATGAATCTGTCCAAGTCTTTCGTTCAGAGAGCCAAGGACCGGGAGGGACTGCTTACGTACAAAGTGCAGAAGGCTCCAAATCGTGACGAACGGCACAATACCGGGACTGTAAACGGGGAGATCTACCTCAAGGAGTGTCTACAGAAGCGTCTGTTTCATCTGTTAAAGCAACACGAGAATCCCTGTCGTGGAGTGATACGAAGCCAACGGGGTCACTTTCGTATTTAAGGACATGAACCAACGCACAGAAACTAAGACCCATCGAAAAATAGTGGGGTATTATGAAGCAGGCACTACGGAAGCATCCCAAGGAGGTCAAATCAAAAGGAACACTTGGTGTACTGAAAAGGATGTAACATACAATCAAATTTCCAAAAAATGTCGAAAAGCCTTCAGAAAGTGTAAAACAAGTGATTGAAAAGTATGATAAGCAGAACACCCTGCAGGGTCTGCCGAGAACTGGACGAATGGTCGGTTCCAGTAATTGTCCGAATTGGACCAAAATGTCGTCGATTTTACTCAGAAGAACAAATTAGGATCTACTCGTGATTTGGCCAAGAAATACAGGACCTGCATTGGAATGATCCAGTTGATTAAGAAAATAAATGATTTGAAGACATACAGGAAGCAGAAAGACCAGTGTCCGAAAATTGTACAGTATTTTAGATAATCCCTCCCAGTCTGTTTTAATGGACGACGAAACGTTCGTGAAAGAGGATTCCAGAACACTGCCGGGACCTCAATTCATCACCAAATCGGTAAGGGAGGGTGTCTCTATTCAAGATACGACTGCTGCGTTGAAAAAAATCGGCGAAGAGGTGCTCGTTTGGCAAGCAATTTGTACTTGTGGCTTGTGATCTTCCATGTCCTAACCAAAAGGATCAACAAATGCTGAAATTTACCGTAACTAGTGTTTGCAGAAGAGATACCTTTCACGGTACTGAAAAATAAGCTTTCTTGTCTTTTATTGCCAGATCTGGCCTCTACTCATTATGCCAGATCAACTTTACATTGGTTTTCTGATGACAGCGTTGATTTCGTTTAAAAAGGAATCAACACAGCACTCTGTCCTGTCCTCAACAGCGACCGATCGCACGCTTCCGGGCAATCGTCAAGCGGAACTACAAAAAGGCAGGTGCAGCTACCCACACCGGCTTCAAGAAAAACTGGTCAGCAGCGTCCAAGAAGTGCACTAAAACCACTGTGTAGAACTTGATAGGCAGTATAAAAGCTAAAGAACATATAATTTTGATGTAGAAGGAGATGTTTGCTCATCACCATGAGGCACCAAGAGTGAACAACAATGTTTTTGGCTAGAATTGAAAGATATGAAGAGAAAGTTTTGATAGTTCCGCTAGGCAGGCTTGGAAACATAGCAGATGTTTTAGGAAAATTGAGCGAAAAGGGCATGTGTACAGTGGTACTCGAACCAACGACATTTTTGCCTAACATCCCACTGCGGGGTAGGTTAAAGCCGCACACTAGCGGAACTATCAAAACTTTCTCTTCATATCTTTCAATTCTAGCCAAAAACATTGTTGTTCACTCTTGGTGCCTCATGGTGATGAGCGAACATCTCCTTCTACATCATAATCGTTACTCCTCGCACGGAGAATATATAACATAACAATTAATGTATATAATTTTGATTAATTTGTTAGTGTATTTAATATTTTAACATCATAAAGACTGTGTTCGATGAAATTTGGACACACAAAATAGGTCACCAAAAATTTTCCTTGAGCCCGATTCTTTTCAAACTTTCTGGAAATAAAGTACTACTAAATGGTTAAGTTTTGACATCATTGGTTTGTTGAACCTCTTCTCCCAACCCAAATGCCCGCACCTTTGCCTTGACCCCCTTCATCAAATTTTGGGCAATGATAGGACCGACTTGCTTACTTACGTTTAACCACACTTTCTTTAGTTCAAGTTCATTTTCTATCAGTTTTGGAGTTTTAACGAGCTTTGCCTTCATCATTGCCCAAAATTTTTCAATTGGGCGAAGTTCCGGAGTGTTTGGAGGGTTGACGTGTTTTGTTACAAAAACTACATTATTATCTTTGTACCAGTCTAAGACAGGCTGGGCATAGTGGCAAGATGCCAAATCCGGCCAAAACAGTGTCAGGCCATCGTGAGATCTCAAGAATGGGCAGAAGTCGTTTTTGGAGGCACTCGTCCTTGTAGATTTGTCCGTTGACGGTCCCAGAGGTGATGAAGAGGCTGACTCGTTTGCCACATCCGCAGATCGCTTGCCAGACAAGAATTTTTGGCGAATTTCGACAGTTTCTTCTTCCGTACACTCTCCGGAACGGCCAACTTAGAGGTGACGTAGTGTTCCTGTCCTGGCATTTGTTTGGTGTCGGCTTTAATGTAGGTCTCATCGTCCATCATAATGCAGAACGATTTTGTGAGCCACTCCTTGTACAGTTTTCTTGCACGAGTTTTGGCCACCGAGTTCTGTTTATCGTTCCGGTTCGGTGCCTTCTGGACCTTGTACACATGTAATCCAGAACGTTTCATTGTTTTCTGCTCAAAACAAACTGAAACTTTCGCCTTTTCATAACATCCTGATCGAAATGTTGGGATAACGCTTAAGTTGGTTCAATACCATCCTGGCATTCTCCGGATTTGATGTGCCACGTTTTTTGCCACTACCATTTTTCCGCTTGGTTGTCTTACGGTCCTTGAACGTTTAGATCACATGAGATACGGTTGAATGTGCGATTCCGAGCTGTTTTCCGATCCATCGATGAGAAGCGTTTGGGTTTTCAAAGTGAGTGCCCAAAATTTGTTGGCGCGCTATTTCTTCATTCGAAGCCATCACTGAAATCACTCGACCGATTTTCACAGAAACTCATTACACAATTGACACAACACAATGAAATACATTCAGTTAAAATTTCAACAATTTTCACCCACACGCTAAGAAGTTACGAACAATTGCGTGTGTCCAAATTTCATCGAATACAGTCTTTACCACAAATAAAATATTGATGCTACAAAGTCGACAAACTTTTTCTTCCAAAGCATAAAAAGAAAAATATAGTAGCGTAAGGTATTTTTGTATTCTAATATTTTTACTCAATTTCCATAAAAACTACATTTTATAATAATGGGTAAAACTGAATTCAGAAAAAATAATTTGAAGGTTTGCTCCAATTTGGGTTTACACCCGGTTATATTATTTTGAGTGGTTTCATGATTTTTGTGATTTTCGCTTACCTCTATTCAATTGTGGAGTGAAATCCGGATGAGCGTGTATAAGATAAGAAGAAGGTGTAACTGTCAATTGAGTTTAACGTTGAGATTGACATTTACACGCATCATGAACAGTGTACTAGTTGGTTTTTGCTCACCAGGCAGCGCTTATTTGTGTCTCCAGTGAATCACAAGAGTCATGGATCTTTTTGCATTTTGTTATCTTTGTTTCCATCTTACCTCGTTTGAGAGATTTGATCAGTAGAAAACTTGCCTGAAGTTTAGCAGAGTAGTATTGACAAATTTCAAGAAGTTTATCAACATATAAAAAAAAAAATTAGGAATTCTTCCAATAAGGAGTAGCTGGATATAGTAGGATTCTCGTGATTCGTGGGAGATCTACGTTTAAAGTCTTTGTTTACAAATGGCTTTTAGGCCCTAATCATGAATTACTCGAGAAATGATTGATTTTGGGATCAGTGACATACTAAATTTTGGGATCACTATAACAACAACAAATTCAAACAATCGTACCTAAAAACAT
>JASCZW010015272.1:0-20965 GCA_034211315.2 Aedes japonicus | reverse complement strand
CTAGTATTTTCAACAAATTATGAGCTTATAGGGTGTCTCAAAAAGTCAAAGCACGATTTTTATGCACCACAGTAGCATCCAGATGACGTTTAGACAGCTGATCATTACTGTGTATCATTGTTTACATTTCAATACATTGACACTCTGTGAGTGTCAAGCAGTGCTGCAAAAAGCCATTTCGTGCAATTGTTTCTGAAACGAGTTGTTGGCTAATTGAGCGCATTGAATCGAAATGACTATTTACAGCACTGGTCTCAAGAGCCGGTGCATTTATTTTTCATGAAAATTCGAAGCATTTCCCCGGAAAGCAGATCGTGCACAAATGATGCACTTTTTTCTACAACTCGCTGAGTCAGTTGACGAAAATGGAAAATGTGAGCATCGGAGCAGTTAATAACGTGATTCGGAAGTACAGTTGGGAGTCTTCCTTTCAGTAAATCGGGCCCTGTGGAACAAAACCTGAACCGGAAAATCTCGTAAGCTTTCGGCTGCAAAAAGGCTTCTTCCGATCGAGATGTGGCCAAAATGCTGGGAGCTTCGAAGACTAACGTCGACCTAGTCAAGACACGAAATGGACTAAGGTGTTTAAGAAGCAGAAGAAGCCAAAACGAAGTGAAAGCAAGCAGCATCTGTCAAATCAAGGGCCCGTAATCTATGATAACCTGCTGTCAGGAAAATCGGCAGGTGTAATTATGGATGATAAATCCTACGTGAAATTTGAATATAGGACGCTTCCGGGTGACCAGTTCTACACGGTCCGTGTTGGTCAAACTATTGACCATGCCAATATGTCAAGTTTTACCGAAAAATTCTGTACAAATTAAATGGTTTGGCAAGCAATTTGTGAGTGTGAAATGCTTTCAAATACGTTCGTTCGATACGTTCGGGAATTCTTGGAGCGGCGACTGTTCCTCATGATCCAGACACAAAATAGTTCAGTACGGTTTAGGCTGGATTTCGCATCGATGCATTATACGCGAACAATACGGTAGCCTGATTCAAAGCAAACGAAGTCGAATTCATACCCAAAGAGATGAATCCTCCAACCTTTTTGGGCTCTGACAAAGGCTTATTTGCGCAAACATATTAAGGCAGTGGATTCCATCAAAACTTTTGAAAGAGACTGGAAAAAAAGTATCAAAAATCATTGACAAACAGTCTGTGCTGAAGCTAATGAGCAGTGTTGGATCAAATGTCCGTTTTTCGGCGTACGATTGAATGGATCTCGGAAATGTATTCACGGTGACATGTGGGAGAATATTTTAGAGAACATAAAAGTGCAGTGACCCACTCTACTTTGAAATCGAGCTCGTATTGTTACTTACAAATCGGACACCCTGTACAGTGTGTCTCAGAATAGGTGTCACCTCTTTTCAGTCTTGGTTTATTTCAGCTGGGTAATTTTAACATTTTTTGTTCGTTTGATTATATTTACCAGCTACCATAGAAGCCATACGGGAGCAAGTCAGATATTCAATAGCCTTAAGCAGATCGGATTGAGTAAGCGTATTGTTTTTCGTACGTTGAAACGGTTCAGGGAAACTGGAAATGTCCATGTTCACCAAAAAGGAGGTGCCAGACGAAATGCCCGAACGAATAGGGAGCGAATAAGACGTATCTCCGGCCGTATCTGGTCATATTGAGCAAATAATTTCAAATGCCCCCTGTTTCAATAAACAGGCTCCTCAGACGTGATCTGGAGTGCAAGCCTTGCAAGAAACAACGGGTTTACGGATTGACGGAGCGTCAAAAGCAAGCCAGGGTCCAAAGAAGCAGAAACTATTTGGTTCGGCACGGTGACTGCGAGATTTTATTTTCGGATTAAAAACTCTTCCTCCTTCAGGACAGTCATAATCAACAAAATAATCGTGTGTATGGCAAAAGTCTTAGAGATAAACTAGCTGTAGAACGCTATCAGAATGTATCAAAAATCGTGGTATGGGGAGCCATTTCACGAAAAAGAAAACCTCCTCTTCTTGTCATAGAACCTAACGTAAAAATCAACACTGAATATTAAATCGAGCAGTTTTTGAAGAACCATCTGCTTCCTCATGCTTCAACGCTGCATAGATTACACACCATATTGTTCCTAACAGGACTCAGCTCCAGCTCACAAGGCAAAGAAGACACAAGCGTGGTGCGCGAAAAATTTGCCCGATTTCATCAAAAGCGAAGAATGGCTTGCATCTTCACCGGATCTCAACCCACTTGACTACTTTGCTTGGGATTTTATGCTTCAACATGTAGGGCCTACGAAAGGGCTTACTTAAGATCGATTCAAGAAACCTTTGGTTGATATTTGGGACCAAATTCCTCAGGGAAATCGTGCGTCTCAGCTGCGATGAGCTTCCAACGCGTTTGCGCAATGTTATCAAGGCAAAGGGAAAGAGTTTATTTCTATAACATGTATCTTTGAAAGGAAAAATAATTACTATGACTTAGTTGATTTTTTTTGCTGCAATCCCATTTTGTTTTAGTGACACATATGCTGGGACACCCTGTAGAATGTTCAAGCGTTTGATAGAAAACTCTGTTTTCAAAGTATGACAAGTATATTCTCCTTTTTATAATGAGCAGAGCTAACCTCACCAACAGTCGGCCGTGTGGCCTAATGGAGAAGGCGTCGGACTTCGGATCCGAAGATTGCAGGTTCGAGTCCTGTCACGGTCGGTCACGACTTTTATTGTTTTATTTCCAGCGACTTAATGATACGAAGCTAACGCGGAAATCAGTTGATTTCTGAGTTAATAATGAACGTGAATGTAGGTAGGGTAGGGGAACGGCGGCTTAATCAGGGGTCACTATTTTAATCAATTGTTAGGAAATAGGTCTAAGACTCCTACATTTTCCAAATTATTTCACTTTTAATGAAGCGATCATAAGCGCTATCAGACTTATGACTCGATGCATAAACCATGATTGATTACCAATTTATTGCTGTCATTTTGAAGATTTAAAGTACATAATCTAGAAAACCATCAGTTTCTTATCTACTGAAGAAGTTCGTTCAAATTTTTGCCTTAGTGTATTTTGCATTTAATCGCGTGTATCGGAAGAGCATGTCTTTATCAGCACTCTCTCACAGCTAGGCTTGTTGCAAGAAAGTGAAGTTGAAAATTGAGTTAAATTTATTACATATTTAGATAATACGAAATCACTGTTTATTTCATGTTTCTTCCAGTCATTGGAGGTTGATCTATGCTTATGATTATATTGTCCATCATCTGGCACTATCATATGCAATAAAAAAATATGTTTTAGAGCTGTCCAATAGTACCCAACGATACTTACCCAAATAATGCTTCGCTGTTGAGCGGCAGTTTTGGCATCACTGTTGCATTTGAAAGAGCCCATGTTTCCTCTCTTCTTTGTTAACCATGGATATAGCACACCGGTATTGTAACGTGAAGCCTGCTGTCTCTTGCATTTGTTTGTTTTAAACGAAGCAACCCGTCTGTCGTCACAGTCACTTTGGCTAACATTTGCGTGAGAGTAAATGAAATAAGAAATACACATTGCCAATCTACAGATCAATGACAAACTAAAAGTTCGTTCGTGTATATCTGTCTCATAACCTGCTAGTAGACGAGTTTGTGATCTTAGCAATCGACATGTTTTGGTTGATTGTTTTCGAGAGCGGATGCACAGTGGGAAAAAAGGGTCCGAAACGCGAAAGAATTCTATATCTCAGCTCGGAGTAGAACAATTTCTGTAAATGATACCTTTACTTGAAGGAAAATTTCTAATGAATCGAATGGACGTCGATTCATTGGCTGCACGGAACTGCCTGGGGATCAAATGAGCTCATTTTACCCTCGTTCCCCTAATATTTCCTTGTTGTTCAGAAATGTCTTTGCTCGGTGTGACTCAAGATCAACAAAATGATGTTGGTCCTATGTAAAATTTCCAGGAAAATCGATTGAAGTAGATTTCGTTCACCGCACGGCTCTGTGAATGACGATATGGCTGATTTTACCCTGATTCCCCTATTATTTTTGTGTTTATCATAAATTTCTTTGATCGGAGTTACTCAACAAATTAAAGCTAGTCCTTTGGAAAATTTGCTGGAGAATTGATTGAAATTGGTTTCGTTTACCGCACGCTCTGTGAACGAAAATATGGTCGATTTTACCCCGATTCCTCTAATATTTTCAAGGTTTTCAGAGATTGCATTCTTTGGTTTGACTCAAGATTGCAATTGAAGTTGGTTTCATTAACCGTACGGCTCTGTGAATGAAGAAATGGCTGATTTTACCCTAATTTCCTTAGTACTTTTGTGTGATTCAGAAATGTATTTGTTCGGTGTGTTTCTACAGCAACAAAATATGGCTAGTCCTATATACAATTTTTTGGCCAATCGTTTGAAGCTGGTTTCATTCACCGCACGACTTTGTGAATTAAGATATGGCTGATTTTAACCTGATTCCCCTAACATTTTCGAATGTTTGTTTCGGTGTTTTTCTAAAGCAACAAAATAAGGTTATTCCCGTGTAAATTTCCTGGAAACTTGATTGGAGTTAATTTCACCAATCTGTGAATGAAGATATGATACATTTTACCCTGATTTCACTAATATTTATTTTGTAATTCAGAAATTTCTTTGGTCGGTGTGACTCAAGATCAACAAAGTTTGGCTAGTCCTATTCAAAATTTCCTGGACAATCGATTGGTGTTGGTTTTGATCACCGCACTGCTCTTAGAACGAAGCTATGTAGCTCTTACAACTAAGCCTAATATTTTCGAAGTAAAGAAAAAAATCATTATTAGTAAACATGGCACCGCTCAAACGTCATCTAATTCGTGATTCTCCTGCCTATTTTATACTTTTCAGGTGCTTACAGCTGACGGCAAGAATGCAATAAACTTAGAGGAATATAAGGGGAATCAGGGTAAAACCGACCGTATCTTCATTCACAGGGCTATGCGAAATGAATTCCAATCGATTCTCCAGCAAATTTTACAAAGGCCAAGCTTTAATTTGTTGATCTAGAGTAACTCCGACCAAAGAAATTTATGATAAACACAAAACTATTAGGGGAATCAGGGTAAAATCAGCCATATCTACGTTCACAGAGCCGTGCGATAGATGAAACCAATTTCAATCAATTTCTGAGAAAACCTAACAAAGAACTAAAGGGTGTCCACGATGAAATTGCCACACACAAAATTGATTCGCAAAATTCGAGTTTTCATCCGATTGCCATCAAATTTTCAGGAATTGAGAAATAACTATTAAACTTAATTTTATAATTTTACTCGTATTTTATTTACAGTCCATACGCAAATGCCCGCACCTTGGCCTTAACCCCGGCCATAATATTCTGCACAACCTGTGAATCAACCGTTTTTTGCATGTAAACCCATACTTTCTTCAGTTCCTCGACTGTCTTCACTATCTTAGGTCGTTTAAGAAGGTGCTGCTTCATAATCGCCCAGTACTTCTCGATGGGGCGGAGCTCCGGAGTGTTGGGAGGGTTGAACATTTTCGGCACGAAATTGACCTTATTGTCCGCATGCCACTTCAGCACGTCCTTGGAGTAGTGGCATGAGGCCAAATCCGGCCAGAAGATTGTTGGGACGTTGTGGGCCTTCAGGAGAGGAAGCAGCCGCTTCTGGAGGCACTCTTTTATGTACACCTGTCCGTTCATCGTGTCCTGGGTCACGAAAGGTGCACTCCGCTTTCCGTACGTGCAGATGGCTTGCCAAACCAGGAATTTCTTCGCAAATTTGGACATCTTCTGAGTGCGGACATGCTCCGGAACGCTGAACTTATCCTTGGCCGTGAAAAACAGGTTGCCGGGGATCTGTTTGAAGTCGGCCTTCACATATGTTTCGTCGTCCATGATGCAGCATTCAACTTTCGTCAGCACGGTGATGTACAACTTCCTGGCACGGGTTTTGGCGGACTTGCTCTGCTTCTCGTCGCGATTAAGGGCCGTTTGAACCTTGAACGTTCGAAGCCCAGCCTTAATTTTGGCCTTCTGGTCAAAACTTCGGCTTAGATGCAGCTTCTTAGCCACATCCCGAACGGAGGCGTTCGGATTTCGGTCACAACTACGCGGTTGTGATTTTTGGTGTTGTACGGAATACTTTTTCCTTCACTTCCGATCGGTGGTCAACCGTTCCTCGAACCGCTTAATCACTCGCGACACCGTGGAATTCGCGATTCCCAACGTTTTAGCGATGGAACGATGCGAGAGATCCTTGTTCTCGTGATGAATGCGCAAGATTTTATCACGCACGAGCTGTTCTTTCGACTCCATTTCCGCGAGTTTTGATCACAGGACTTTAAAACTTGCAGGATGTAAATAATGCACAAAATCCACCCAAATTTTCATTAAATTCTACCCAACGGTTAAAAAGTTAGAGCAATTTCATAGTGTGGCAATTTCATCGTGGACACCCTTTAGCATTATTTTGTTGATCTTAAGTCACACCGAGCAAAGAAAATTGTGAAAAATATGAATGTATTGGGGGAATCAGCGTAAAATCTGCCATATCTTCATTCACAGAGCCGTGCGGGTCATAAAACCAACTTCAATCGATTTTTCAGGTAATCTTACATAAAGCTTGCTTCATTTAGAATTGGAACAAACTTTTGCTCATATTGTGGCGCTCCTGGTTGACGGATTTTGAAGTTCTTGGCACCCACGTGTCGGCTTCACGTATGTATTTTCGACATTCCGCAAATCGACTGTACTTTGTAAACAATCAACATGGAAGCCGAAAGAAGGGAAAAAAATTGTTCACAGTTATTTGTAAAATCCATTGTGGTCTGCATCTAGGCTAGCTTAACAGCTGAAATTGCCCAGAAATACCGTATGGCGCGTTATCAAACGGTATAAGGAAACATTGACGATGATTCGGAAGCCTCAAGCCAATCGTCGGAGTGGAAGACGATTAAGAGGAATCCCAATCTGTCGGACCGTGATTTGGACAGAAAATTCGGTGCTGCCCATAGTACCGTGAGGAGAACTCGACTCCGGGAAGGAATCAAGTCGTATCGAGCTAGCAAACAGCCAAATTGGACCATAAAACAGAATAGTGTGGCCAAAATCCGTGCTCGGAAGCTATACGACCAGGTGCTGACCAAGTTCGACGGGTGTCTTCTGATAGACGATGAAACCTATGTCAAGGCTGACTTCGGGCAAATCCCAGGTCAAAAATTTTACTAGGCAACGGCTCGGGGGGATGTTCCAGCCAAATTTAAATTTGTTTTTGCCGACAAATTTGCACGAAAATTCCTGATTTGGCAGGGCATTTGCAGCTGTGGCAAAAAAACGAAAGTTTTCGTTACAAATAAGACAATGGCGTCGGAACTATACCAAAAAGAGTGTCTCCAAAAACAAATTTTGCCGTTCATTCGATCCCACGACCATCCCGTAATGTTTTGGCCAGATTTGGCAAGCTGTCATAACAGCAAAGTCGTTCAAGAATGGTATGCAGAGAATGGGGTCCAGGTTGTTCCGAAAAACCTTAACCCACCCATCTGCCCCCAGTTCCGCCCTATTGAGAAATACTGGGCAATCATGAAGAGGAGACTCAAGGCAAAGGGAAAGGTTGTCAAAGCTTTAGGACTAGTCTTATTTTGTTGTTCTTAAGTCACACCGAACAAAGCAATCTCTGAATAACACAACAATATAAGGGGAATAGGGGTAAAATCGACCATATATTCAGTCACAGAGCTTCGCGGTGAACGAAATTAATTTCAATAGATTTTCCAGCAAATTTTACAAAGGACTAGTCTTAATTTATTGATCTTGATCGACCAAAGACATTTATGATAAACAAGAAACTATTAGGGGAGTCAGGGTAAAATCAGCAATGTTTACGTTCACAGAGCCGTGAGGTAGATGAAACCAATTTCCATCGATTTTTCAGAAAAATTTACAAAGAACTAGCATTATTTTGTTGATCTAGAGTCACACCGAGCAAAGAAAATTGTGAAAAACACAACAATATTAGGGATATCAGGTCCTCATTTACAGAGGCGTGCGGTGAACAAAACCTACTTCAATAGATCTTCCTAAAAAAAATCCATAGGACTAACATCAATTTGTTGATCTTGAGTCACAGCGAGCAAAGAAATTTCAATAGGAACAAGGAAATATTAGGGGAATCCGGGCAGGGATTGTCGAGAAACACAGAGTAGTGCAAAATAGGCAAGTGCTTCACCCAATTTCAAGTGTGCGTCTCCTGTTTCAGAAGAGCGCACAAAACGAAAGTGCGAGAGATTTCGTAGTAGCACGAGAGACAGATAGCCGCACATGCACTACTCTTTCAGAGACAAAGAGTAATGCACAGTGCTCTACTCAGAGCTCTACTCAGTGCTTTACTCTGTGCTTTGGCTCATGCTTTGGTAAATGGTAGCAAAATGAAAAGTGTTGATGCTAGTAACAAAAAGGCATTGTAAGGGTTCATAGAGGGAAAATTTTATTAAAATCCTTATTCACATTCACAGTCCGGCCCATGCCGCCGTGTCTGATTTTTGCACTTGTGTGCACAGAGACGACAAGGGAGAGTGCAATCGTTAGCACCCAAAGAGACGAGAGATAATTCAAAATGAGATGTGCGGCTTTGAGCGCACGGCACAACAAGGGTGCACGAGAGTACAGACTGCACTTTCACGTCTCTTTGAAATTTAATGTGCTGTCTCGTAGCAGCGCGTGCTGCACTCAAAGAGATTTGAGTCGCACCTTATCCCTGAATCCGGGTTAAATGAGCTCATTTGCTCCCTAAGTAGTTCCGTGCGGCCAATGAAACTCGAATTCTTGGAAATTTTCCTTCAAGTATAGGTATCATTTACAGAAATTGTTCCACTCCGAGCTAAGATATAGAATTCTTTCGCGTTTCAGGCACTTTTTTTCTCACTGTGGGATGGGTAAAACGAAGGAACTGGTCTATTCCAGTTTGAGTTCGCACACATGCACGGAATCGCACTTATACAATATTGTTAATTTATTTTCATATTACGGAGCTGAAGAAAACTTTTTTTTGATCGGAAAGCAATCCGCATGCTTTTAAAAAGTCCCTCCAATTGGGAACTTTATTCCATGGCTATGGAATTTCCTGAGTCTAATGCTCGTTGCTGAAGGAATGTGCCGAAAGACCAGAAGTAAGCAAAGCAAATAACGTCTAAATATTGACAGTTCTAATTATAGATTACATACAGCTTCATCAAATGTCTCAGGTGCTGAATAAACTGCTTAAAACCTGTCCCAAAAATCGCACATTTCGGGCACCGTTTCGACCGACCATTCGCTCCCCCAAACCCATCTTTGACGCGAGGAAATATATGGGGCCTGATGAAATGATTTTGCCGTTCTTTCCCTGGAATACAGTCGCATTGTGTGTAGCAGAGCGGACAGGTAGCTGCTTGGTGCCTACCACAAGTTACTTCTCATCGCGGTTGGGTATCATCCTTTCAGCGATTGTGAAGTGACCCGTTCTGCTCCGAAACTTTCACGTGGTCATTTGAATATCCTCCCACGCAAATAAATGGGTGGTATTTCAATAATAATAGAACCTTCTCCCCAATCTTGCGCCGCGTGGAAAACAAAAGCCACCATACAGCCTGGATAATTGCCGTTCAGGCTCGTTATTAAGTGACATTTTATGCCAAGTTTTGAATAAATACTAAAGCGAATGAATGCCTCGAATGGCATTACCAAAGGATTAGAGACGATTCCGCAAAATCTTGAAATATCTCTGCATGAAAGCAATAAGTCTTCTGGTAGCAAATTATTACACATTATCATTACAGTTAAGTCACGTTGTCATTTTTTGTTCCTTCTGGGAAAAAACACAAAGAAGACTGCTCTTTCATGTCTTCGTCTAGCACGAAATGATAAAGGGGGGAAAAAGGGAAACCACTTGCCGTGATATATCAACGCTAAAATGTTAATCTGGCCTCACATTCGCGTACCTGTGAATCTTCTTCTGCTTCCTATTCATTTCGACCGCCAGTGTTCGTGCTCCATTTATTTGCTGCAGGACGGCGTCGCACGGTGGAGCAAAAACGTGATTGGCTGAATGCACACAGGTGTTCAGGCGTGAAGTGGCATAATAGTATTGTCATTCTCCCAAGGATTTCGGGGCCGGAAAGCGTCGTATTTCATGCGGCGCGTGAATACTCACACCTAGTGGCGCCTACTTCCTCAGCAACGAGGGGCGAATTTATCTTAGGGTACCACATGAGTGCAATCTCCAGGACAGGACGGAAGTGCCACTTGAGAAATGGAACCAAAGCAGGAGGTAGGGAATAAAATCGGAGATTCCGGTAGGTGAAGAAATAGCGAAATTCTTGCGGTCTTGCTCTGGCTGAAACAAAAATGCGAGGACGTTTGGGAGACATATTGTAAGTAGCCAGGGGGTGGATTCAGGGAGAGTGGTGGACAGCTTCTTTACTATTGAGGGATTCCATCCAGCATGTGCCGGAAATCCCAAAAATCATACCCGATCATCATTGATTTGGATGAAACTTGACACATGAGTTCGGTACGTTGGAAAAAAAAATTCCACTGGTGTTAAGATAATTTGGGTTCAAGAGTAACTTTTGAGATGGGCGTATGTGTTTTTTCCAACATTTTACTTGAAAAATCGTAGTTCAAAACCATTACATTTAGAGAAAAACTTTATATAAGGGAATTGTAGGGAACTAAAAAGCCTTTCTTAAAAAATATACACAGAAAAAAATTTTTTTTTTCATCAAGAAAATCAAAATAATTACTAAAAATAAAATATCTAAAAAACATATTTTTAATATTTTTTTAATTTGTTGTATGGAAATTTGAGGAAAAAAGACACGTTTTAAAAAAACTCTAGGATGGACGCTCTTATAATAAAAAGTTTTTCAAATAGCGAACTTTGGTGTATATTTCAAATTTTGGTTATTCATTCTTATAAATAAATTTTGATGTTACAATATGGTTTTGGAGATCATTACAAACAATAATGATAATCATGATAAACCACGTAAACGCAACTGTTTTCAAGATATTTCTGATTTTCTTTCAATAAAATTTCAAAACCTCAAAAAATACGCCCTTTTCATAAATTACTCGTGATATTTAAACAACAATAGCTAACGATTGTTTCTCTTGTGTTTTTAGCCTTTTAAAACACATGTATGTGCCTCTTACTTACTCTTAACAGCTCGTCGATTGAAAAAGCTTCACTTAAAGTTATAAGACAAAAATAATGAATTATGGTTGGATTTATATTTATATATACCATTTATTAGTCTCGGTCATTGATAATATTACATAAACATTATATAAACTATTGATTGCTTTTATATATATTATGAATCCTGCCTTCTTCGTCATTCGAAAACAGTTTTACAAAAACTTCGTTTTCTGAAATTGGAACGAATGAGTGGTACTTTTGTGTACCTGCAATCGTTTTAGTCTGTCGGTAAATTTCATTCCATTCTGCTACCCCCTGTTCATACTCTTCATGTGATACATAACAAAACGACATTTTTGTTAAGCAATCATCACTTTTTTGGTTCGCCCATTCGAATAACTCTAATGCACTTTTTATAGGGTGTTCATGTTGTACAGCAAGGCTTGCATATCTTGCCATTCGTTTTAATGTACCACCAATTGCATCGCAAGGTCCCTTACCGTGGATGTTGCGAAAAATGCCATTCAGCATCAATATTGTATTTCATTTTAAACTTACAAAGGCTTGCAAAGTTCTTCCTATTTTTATATTGGGATGCTGCCCCGTCAGACATAAACGTAGCTTTCTTACTTTAATTTTTGTTTGCAAAAAGCTTATTAGTTTTGAAATAAACACCTGCACCGCAATCGTATCATGTTTCAACACTTCTGAGATAACAATGAAACTGATATTTTTAAGTATTCCAGATTCCGTGTAATAAATGACAAAAGGGTGAATAGTGGCTTGCTCATTACTCCAATAACTACTTTGAACAGCATCTTGAAAAACAAATGAATAATTTTCAGAAAAATCACAAATTATTATTACTTCGCCGTCTTTAAGACAACTTTTATAATCTCTCAAGAAACTAGACTGCTGAGATTTGACAAAATCGTGGGATACTAATTGTTCCAACTTTTCACAAAAATAAGCAATAAATTCATCAATTGGTTTAACAAGTGTCTCTAAACTACATCTATCAGTTGAAATCCATTGCTCAAAAGATATTTCAACTAAACCACGTTTTTCTAATTTGTCTGTTAAACTACTCTCAAAATCTGAAAAGCCTGGACATCGTTCGCATTCACGGAGGTAACATTTTTTAGTTCTAGTTGATGAGCTACATAATATTTCTTCAAAACACAATTTATAATCATTCTCGAATGAATATTTTCTAAGACCATGAAGCATCAAGTTAATGTTCTCATGAATGGTGCAAACACAAATGTTATGAGAACCTGTGCTGCCAAGTAATTTGCAATGCTTTGGTCTTAGTGCTGCAAAAGAGCTAAACCCAACAGCATTTTGATGCATCTCTTGAAATTTAATGAAAGCTTCTCTTAATGAACAAACTAAAAGGCGCTTTTGAATATGAGCCCTCTTACCTTCACTCCTCACTGAAACGTAGTTGTTCATACCAGGGGTTGCTCGTGTAATCTCATCACCGTCGTAAAATTGCAAAATTTGGTTTTTTATTTCCGGGTTCAGACCGTGTCCCAGCTTCGTTAGGGGCAGCTAAAACACCTTCGTGCTTTGCAAGGAATTTAGCTTGTGATACGATGTACTTGTTTGTTATTCCAAATTCTGCCATTACTTTTTGATTTGTCCAAGATTGTGGTAAACCGAAAGTATCCTTACTTGATCGTCCCTCGAAGTTTCTGGATCAGCATACCGGTCCTTTAGCTGCGCGATTATTTCGTCATATTCGGCTGCTTTCACTTTCAATTGTTCCAGGTCATCCTCCTCCGCTTGATCCCCAAATATGTGTGTCCGAATGCCGTTTGAAACATCTTTGAACTTTTTGCGGGCATAATTTACGTTCAGGAACTTTTTAGCCGATATTGGCGAAACGTTGATTCCAGCTACGCCCTTGTTAAATAGCTCAATATTATGGCGCCTTGAATAATCTTGCACACTGCTATCAGATGGCACTGACATTAATGATATTGCCGATGGCGTTTCCTCGAGACCATACAAGTCTACTTGCCGTGATGTAGATGGTTGTGGATCCATAATGTTAGTAATTGATGGTTTCTCACTAGGCTCCGAAATTGCAGCATGGGATTGTTCCGTTCTATTTAAATGCAAACGACAATTATCACAAATCATCAAAGAAGTGTCCAAATGTGTTTTGCCCATAAACTTGAGTTTTTTGACATTTTGTTCGGTTAATTTACGAAGGTTTTTTGAGCACCGTTTAGTGGGAAACGGCATACAACACTTCTTCATGTTAAACTCCATTTTCAGTTCACTCAGATAGATTTTACTGATGAATGCGACTATGTATGAGCATATATATTGGCTGTGGTACCTTTGGAAATGCAGGTATAAAACATCTCTGGTAGTTTACAGGCAGCGTACATTAGCTGTTTTTTTATGAGAAGATATACCTGACATACGTTATAGCTGCTATTTGTCTACCTACCTTAAACAATATGTGTTACTTTCATCGCTACATCACCGAACTGTTCGGAGTGTAGTTTTCACACACTACACCCGACCTCTAACATCGTTGGAGCTTGGCAAAATAGTCAGCAGTTCGATTAATATGCTTCTTCTATATGACCCTCCGCATAATTTCATCATCTGTCCATTTCACACTTGTCGCCCCTGCGACATCTATCTCGCTGTTACTTTCATCGCTTTAGCAAATTCGCTCCCTTCATTCTCTGAGCGGCCCGACCGATACAGCCATAAAACAATTTTAAATATATTGATTGCAATATTAAAACAATAGTGCTATTTATCTTGTTCTTTTCAAATGAGTCTTCTTATCATCCTGATATCAAAAGAAAAGAGGACATTAGAGTAATGTGAACGTTATAATATGAAGATCATGGAAAATTTATCATTTCTGGTGGAAATCTCGATTAACTTAAGAAAAGAGCGAATTTTCTGAGGTTTTTTCATTCTATTGAAATAAAATCCGAAAAATCTCGAAAACGGTTGCGTTCAGGTGATTTATCATTATAATCATTATTGTTTTTAATGATCTCCAAAATCATATTGTATAATTAATTTTCATTTATAATAATGAATAACCAAAATTTGAAATATGCACCAAAGTTTGCTCTTCGGAAAACTTTTTTGTTATAAGAGCGTCCATCCTAGAGTTTTTTTCAAAACGTGTCTTATTTTCTCAAATTTCCACAAAACAAATTTGAAAAATATTAAAAATATGTTTTTTTTTATATTTGATTTTTAGTATTTATTCTCGATTTTTCTTTATGAAAATTTTTTTTGTTTCAGTGTAAATTTTTTTACAAAGCCTTTTTAGTTCTCTACAACTCCCCCATATAAAGTTTTTCTCTAAATGTAATGGTTTTTGAACTACGATTTTTCAAGTAAAATATTGGAAAAAAAAACATACACCCATCTCAAAAGTTACTCTTGAATCCAAATAATCTTAACACCAGTGGATTTTTTTTTTTCAACATACCGAAGACGTGTACCAAGTTTCATCAAAATTGAAGATAGTTGAGTTTGGTGACCGACCGATTTGGCGTGGAATCAGTCAATATTGTAACACCAACGCCGACTCTGTCAAGTGCTCCCACCTTCCTAGAAAACCACTGAAACGAAGAAAACCAAAAATTGCAATGGCCAAAGTATCCGAAAATATATCATCCCATCTGACAACGACCCAATCGCACTCTTCCCTCTTCTAAACACTCCTCCGGAGAAACGATTTTTATGTGTAATATTTGTGATATATTGCCACCGAGAGCTTCCTGCGATCCGATCCCGTGTGACTGAGTGGGTGGCCCCATTCAATTGTGCAACTTGTGCTCCCCGGGCGATGTGATGTGCCGATGTGGACAGGAGCAACCATCATCCCCAAACGTCGAAATAAATGCTCGATCGGATGATTGGACGGATCGACAGCCATTGGCATTGCGAACATTTGAGTGATTTATGCCGGAAAATACGGTTCACTGGATTTATTATACAAATTTTCAATTTAAGATGTACGATACGTTTTGCTCCCATGGCCGCGCGCCGGCCGTCCCTCGGATCTTGAATCGAACGCTGCCCCATTACCATGACAAGGGCGAGAACCGAGGGATGCTTCCTGCCGTTTTGCGTGATAGATCGTTTTATCTCGTCCCACTCGGATCCGCTTCTTTTTTTTTTGTTCAAGCTCGTATGAAGCAAAGTGTATAGTATCTATAACAAGGTATCAATCCAGATGGGTGCGTTTTTGCTATTAGATTGGTATCGACGATATTTCTGCTTCACCCAGCTCGGAAATTGAGACCGACGAGGGCTATTAGTAGTGCCTCCTGTCTGAGTTTTGGTGATAGAGAGAGAGCTAACGCACCTGTCTTGAACGTGGGAACATGGTATTAGCAATCGGGATAACAAATTGAATAATCGTAATACTAAATTTATGGCGTGTGATTTAGGACCAGTTGTGCAGTATTGAAATTTGCTGCGTTTAATGATGAAGGTGTGCAGACACCGAAAGATTTCAACAGTTGAAGAATTTCACGCCAACTCATCATGTGTTTGGCAGCACCTTCTCAGAATCAAATAAAACTTTGTAGGTGTGAACACTATGTATTTTCAAGCAACTTTGCATACTTTGTTTTTTTTGAAAATTGATCTACTCAACCATTTGAATAGGGCTTAAGTTTTTTGATAGATTTTTTTAAATCAGCATATCTCAAAAACGGCAAGTTTAACAAAAAAGTGATGTACTAGTGACTTTTAGAAAATTGTCTGAACTTTTCTGAAAAAAAATGTAAAAATTGTTGTAAAATTGTTGTGTAAAATCGATTCTTGCACGCTCAAAATATATTTTAAAATTTATAGTCAACTAGCTGACCCCGGTGCGAGCGTTGCTACGCCTGCAACTAAATGAATGAACAATAGTTGTTTTTTTAGGAAAGAGTTTTTTTTGACTAAGAAGGGGTTCAACCTCCACCAGAACATTCTTCTTCTCACGCGAGAAATACACAGTTTGTGTTTTAGTTATCTGAATAATTCTCATTTTCGGTTGAAATTTGTGTTTGGAATCTCCATCGAAACATTTCTTGCATTAAAAAAACACCACACGCCAATTTTGGTTCCATTTGCTTGATTTGTTCTCAAGTTTTGCAGAAATTTGTGTTTCATTTGTATGATAGCCCCCTTCCCCCCCCTTAACTTCAACAGGGGAAGGGGTCTTGAACTACCATAGAAACATTTCTTGCCTCCAAAAGCTTCCACATTCAAAATTTGGTTCCGATTGCTTGATTAGTTCCCGAATAATGCAAAAATTTGTGTTTCATTTTCGTAGCACCCTTATTTTTTTTAACTCTTAAATAAATACCAAATTTTACATTATTTTACATTCATATATTATCCTAGGTGATCCTGCTAAGTAATTAACATTTCAACCTTATATGCTATCATTAATATCTAATTGTGTTAATATTATTTTTACTTTGTCTATTCAGAATTTTGAACAGGGTTTATTTTGCCTGCGTGTCAGAATTTCAGTTGATTTCTTAAAACTAGTTCTTATCTATAGAGAGAATTAATCATTGCAATTGAAGATTGCAATTGAATGATTTTTGTCTAACATTATGAATTATTTTGTTGGACATTTCTTCTAGAGTCTCAACGTTTGAAATTCTATGTAATTCAATAGTACTGAACCAGGGTGGCAGCTTCAAAATCATTTTCAGAACTTTGTTCTGAATCCTTTGGAGGGCTTTTTTCCTAGTTGCGCAACAACTAGACCATATTGGCACAGCATAAGGCATTGCCGGTCTAGAAATTTTTTTGAATATTAGAAGTTTGTTCTTTAAAAAAAGTTTGGATTTTCTGTTTATAAGAGGATACAAACAATGTTATAAGTACATATTTGGCTTGAATGCCCTCAATGTGATCTTTAAAAGTTAATTTTTGATCAAGTATCAGTCCAAGATATTTTACTTGACTTGACCAAGAAATTGGAACTGCGTTCATAGTGACCATATGACTATTACTTGGTTTCAAAAATGCAGCTCTAGGCTTGTGTGGAAATATTATAAGTTGAGTTTTGGAAGCATTAGGAGAAATCTTCCATTTTTTAAAATAATCTGTAAAAATATCCAAGCTTTTTTGTAGCCTCCTGGATATAACACGAAGACTTTTTCCTTTAGCGGAAATGCCTGTGTCATTAGCAAAGCAAGATTTTTGACACCCCTGAGGTAAATCAGGGAGATCTGAAGTGCAAAAGTTATATAGTATTGGCCCAAGTATGCTACCTTGAGGAACACCAGCTCTAATGGGCAATTGAACAGATTTAGAATTCTGATAATTTACTTGCAAAGTTCTATGAGTTAAGAAGTTTTGAACTAATTTCATGATATAAAGCGGAAAATTAAACTTTTTCAGTTTCGCAATCAAACCTTCATGCCAAACACTTTCGAATGCTTTTTCTATGTCTAGAAGAGCAACTCCAGTGGAGCAGCCTTCAGCTTTGTTTGAACGAATAAAATTTGTTACTCTCAAAAGTTGATGCGTAATTGAATGCCCATGGCGAAATCCAAACTGTTCATCAGCAAAAATTGAGTTTGAATTGATGTGAAGCATCATTCTATTCAAAATTATTTTTTCAAAAAGCTTACTTATTGAAGAAAGCAAACTGATCGGTCGGTAGCTAGAAGCTTCAGCCAGATTTTTATCTGGCTTCAAAATTGGTACGACTTTTGCATTTTTCCATTTCCATTTATCTGGAAAGTATGCTAGATGAAAACATCTGTTAAATAGTTTTACCAAGAAAGACAAAGTACTCTCAGGGAGTTTTTTGATGAGGATATAGAAAATTCCATCATCACCTGGTGCTTTCATATTTTGAAATTTTTCAGTTATAGTTCTTACTTCATCCAAATCGGTTCCCCAAGAATCATCAAAAATATTTTCTTGAGAGAAAATATTCAGATACTCCCTGGAAACCGATTTCTCAAAAGGACAACTAAGTCCCGAACTGAAATTATACGAAAGCCCCTCTTCCTCCCTTCCAGAAGGCGAAGGAGTCCAAACCACCTTAGAAACATTTATCTTCTTCAGAAACCTCCACATGCCAAATTTGGTTCCATTTGCTTTATTAGTTCTCGAGTTATGCAGAAATGTGTGTTCCATTTTTTTGAGGGGGGGGGTCTCCCCCTCCCTCCTCATATGGTGGAAGAGTCTCAAATTACCATAAAAACATTTCTCTCCTTCAAAAACTTCCACATGCCAGATTTTGTATCATTTCCTTGATTAGTTCTCGAGTTATGCAAGGATTTGCATTTCATTCGTGTGGGATCCCCCCCTTTCAGAAAGGGGAGGGGTCTCAAACCAACATAGAAACATTTTTTGTTTTCAAAAACCACCTTATACTAAATTTGGTTCCATTTGCTTAATGAGTTCTCGAGTCATGCAGAATATTGTATTTCACTTGTATCGGAGCACTACCCCCCCCCCTCCCCCCCTTTTAGGATAAGGAGGGGTCTCAAACCAACATAGAAACATTTTTTGTCTTCCAATACCACCACATGCGAAATCTCGTTCCGTTTGCTTGATTAGTTCTCCAGTTATGCAGAATATTGTGTTTTATTTGTTTGGGAGCCCTCCCTTTTAGGACGGGGAGGGTTCTCAAGCTACCATAGAAACCTTCCCCGGCCCCGAAAATCCCTGCATACAAAATTTCACGCCGATCGGTTCAGTAGTTTTCGAGTCTATTAGGGTCAGACAGACAGACAGACAGAAATCCATCTATATATATAAAACAGAGTGGCATACGTAAGACCGCGCATAATTCGAGAACGGATCGTCCGATTTAAGTTGCTTTTTTTTTGTTCTGCTCGGTTACACTCAAGGAACGTTTATAGAAAGAGAAAGTTCGACAAATTTATGGGGAAAATGAAAACTTCGAAATGATAGATTTTCAATACATTATGTATGTTATTTTTTCGTTTTGATCGAGTTATCCTTGACATGCAGAGGAGTTGACAGGTGTCCTTATTATTCTGCTTTTGGTTAATGTTCGTGGTCCAGCTTCGTTAGAGTCGTTTCAGACTGTGGGTGATCTACTATGTACGACATATCGAGAGGCCTGTCAGCGGTTGCAATTGTTAGAAAACGACACACATTGGGATACAACACATTTCAATGCTATTGTTACTGTACCTGCAATAAAATTCGTACCCTGTTTGCGATCATCATCTCGACAGTTTTCCATCAAATGTAGTCGAATTGTGGAACAAATACAATGATGATATGGTTGATTAAATTTTACATCGAGTTCGCACAACCACCGTGAATTACTAGCTGGAAATTAACTATAAGATGCGCAACTAGGCGCTGATTTTGGTTGAATACATGTCTTTACTCATATGCGGCAGTGACTCCTCAGCAAGAGAACGTATACGACACTTTGGTGAAAGCGATTGACGACTGGAATGAAGGCGTGTTCTTCATCAATGTACCTGTTGGAACTTGCAAAAAGTACCTTATTTCATTACTATTGGCTTGGGTTCACCCCGCTTAATCTGCGTTGGAGCGTTGACTCTCCAACTGACAGACGGCAAGGACGAAAGTGTTGCAGTGTTGTAAGATCCTCATTTGGGACGAATGCACAATGGGACACAAACGAGCATTGGAGGCACTCGATCGAACTATTCAAGATCTGCGCAATAACTCGAGACCTTTTGGAGGCGCAATGATGTTGTTGCCAGGGGATTTTTCAACACTGCCTGTCATTTCACAAGCCTTAAGCTTTCATATTTGGGGCGATACGTAAAGAAGCGACAGTTGGCGAGAAATATGTGAGCTACCTTGCAAAACGATCCGTTGGCGAGATTTTTTCGAATCAATTGTTGGCGATTGGCAATGGATTGATTTCGCTCCCGCCGAATATCTGCCATTTTACAACGACGAAAGAGGAACTCATAACGAGTATTTTCCAAACACCAGCCAGAATAATGAGAACCACGATTGACGAAGAATGCCGGGAATTTGAATTTCATAATTTAAAATGTAATTCCTGGACAATTGCATTCATTCAACTTAATTGATTGTGTGACTAATCCGGACGAAGTAACCAATTATCCAACAAAATTCCTGAATTCATTCGATTTACCAGCATTAACACAATATAAATTACCACTGAAGATTGGATCTGTTATCATCATGCTACAGAATCTCAATCAACCGAAATTGTGTGCTGGGACAAGATTGGTCGTTAAGCAACTCAAGAATAATGTCATTCAAGCAATGATACTCAAAGGGCGAGGAAGTGCCCAGGAATTCTACTTATTTCAAACGATTTACCTGTTGAGTTCAAACAAATACAATTTCCGGTTCACCTGTAATTCGCCATGACAAACAATAAATCACAAAGTCAATCTTTGGAAGTGTGTGGGATTAATCTCGAATGCCCATGCTTCTGGCATTGTTGTTTATTAATCTATGTTTATTTACGCGCCGGATAATGGAAAAAAGAATGAAGACTACCACAAAGCACTGAATTGAACAAGCGCAAGATTCTGCCAACCTCTACAATCATGTAAATAAAGCATATAAATTCAAACAAATTCGAGAAGTGTTTCATTCAATCAATATCTAAAATTCAAGTTTTGTAATATGTTATCGATCGCGAATGAACGATAAAAATATTGAGGTGATAAGCAAGCCAAGTCTGGCTTAAAGTAACTTAAAAATAAAATTATAATGAATATTCGAAATTATTTGAATCCTAAAATCGATTAACGCGGAACAAAGTTCGCCGGGTCAGCTAGTTTTTATATAAATACACGCAAAAAAACCGCAGTAGAAACTACCATAT
>JASCZW010015271.1:0-20966 GCA_034211315.2 Aedes japonicus | reverse complement strand
CGAAAAGGTGAGATATGTCAGTGACATATCTGCAAAGTCGACGTAGGACTGCTTGTTGATGTGGAGGAATTGTAATAGAATTAATAAATATCTACTATATTTTGTTCAGTCTAAAGACTCATCAAACCATCTGTTATTAGTTTAAGTTTTCCACGAAAATTAATATAGTCAACTCTTTATAACTTTTGAGTGGCCCTAAAAGAGACGTTTGGTATTCAGTTATTCGCTGTTCCTGGAATGATCCGAGTAGATTGTCGAGTACCGGTAATTCTCGAGTACCAGATGATGATTTGGTAGACAGTCGAATGGGTGGTCGTTGTTGTTGGTTCTGTTCCATGGAAGAAAAGCATATAATATTAGTCTTTAGGTGTTTTAGGAGCGTTAATATTGTGTATGAAAATCTTGAATTCAACTCGTTAGAACTCCTCAAGTGGCCCTGAAAAGGGCCGTTTGGTATTTTGTTCATGTTCCACAATATCTGCTACCTGTTGATTTAATGGTTCGGGTGCTTCGAATGCGAGTACAGACAACATAGGTCTATGATACGAAAAATATGAACAATAACGTCTGCACTCTACGCCGATATTTTTAACAAACGTTAAATCTATACAAGAACCACCAAGTGTGGTTGCTTCATTCCGAAGGTTTGCTAAAGTAAATTTTAAATGTTTTTGCATAAAATCTAGAAAATCTATGTTTTAATGTTTGGAAACGTCAATGTTAAAGTCTCCGGCCAACACAACTGGCGTATCTTGCGCAGCATACCTGAACAACTTGCGAATCAAGAACAATTTTAAATTCTTGGTAGTTGTTCCTGGTGAAATGTACACCACAACCAGCAGAACTTCAGTGTCCATTACTGATATATTAGCTGCACAAATGTCCTCAACGTTATCGACAACGCAGAACATCTCGTCATGATGTTCACTGAGCTGTTGGATCTTGTGGGTAGCAGCCATAGTGGTAGCCTTGTCCTGCTGATATATTGCTACACCACCTGCTCTCAAGTTGCAGCGTTTGAACTGAACGATGTAGTGGTAGCCTTCAATATCGACTAAGGAGTCATTGTCTAGCCAAGTCTCACTCAGTGCGAGGAATTCCACGCTTGCCAAAATCCGATCTGAGGCGATATCCATCACGTGAGCGTTCAAACTTTGAACATTGATGCTCATCAACATGGTGGCAGAACCCTTGCTTTCCAAAACTTGGTATAGTTTATCCCCAAGTGTTTGTAATCGATGATTTTCTAGACGCTGCAGCTCGTTCCTGAGGTCTACCATCTTAGGTGAGTTGCTACCTTTAGCATGATGGAACTTAAAGGCATTGGTTGGGTTTGTTAAATACAGCCCCTGGATTGACTGAACACGTGACAATCCAACATACACTAACTGCTGGGTACCGAGAGCTGCTGCCACGACCAGCTGGGTACTGTTGGGTAACCAGAGCTGCCACAGCTGGGTACTGCTTAGCAGGGCAGCGTTGCCAGGTATACCGATTTTTATTCTCAATACCGATATACCGACAAGGGCTCTGAAAATACCGATTTCCAACTTTTTATACCGATAAATACCGATTTTTTATGAAAGTTATTTCAACATTAAATATGGTTTATTATTTATCAGCGTGTTTTTTTTTAATTTCTTACCCCTAATTAATTATTTTTCAAAAAATATTTTCTCAATTAAAACTGCACCAGATTTGAATAGATAAAAAAAACAAAATAAAGGAATAAAAAAGCCTTAAACGAAATAAAAAGTAAGTAAAGATGATATCCAGTTCATTCAGTCACACATAACATTTCATTTGTGTTAAGTTTCAACATTATCCTTTAGCCAATGGCATCTATTTTCGTAACATTTAACATTTCTTATACGTCAAACACAAGGGAATTAAATGTCAACTATCAAACATCGCCTTGAGTTTCATACGGAGGTAATTGCATGGATCAATTTCTCTTATTCGATTTTTAACGAATTTCTTATACAAAGTAAGTTTCAGTATTTAACCTGTAAGACGGAGTTATCCTTTATCGCAACGGATATGCCAACTCGTTTACCTGTAGTTATCAATTATTTTCGGATCAAAGAAGAGAAATCGCTATATGCAGTACGCCCGTTCGAAACTCAACGCGAGAAACATTTGAATTAGTCTTAAATGCATGTGCGATGAACAAATTTGAAGTGTTATGGTTGTATGTCTGTGATAAAACTATCGAGTCTAATTATGATATTAAATGCGTTAACAAATGAAGACAGGTTGTAATTTTAAGCAAAATAAGCTCATCAGTCCTATATTAACAAGCAACAGTACTTCAAACATTTATGCTTTTTAATATGGGATTTTTAAAAGAAATTATCAGTTTATTGTACCCTATCAATAGAGCGCTACTTCATCGTAGTCACCTATTTTCGTTCTATCAAGCAAAAAAATCAAAAATATCGAATACACTATGCGCTCAAGAAGCAGTGTTGAATAATCGATCATATCTTAGCTTTTCGTGACTAACAAATCCAGTGGTATGTATGGAAAAGTGTATACAATTGGAAGCGGTATACACTAGAATTAATCCGTTTTTGTGTTAAAATCTATTTAAAAAAAAAAGGGATGTGCTTAGCGAGGTGCTTAGCACAACGGGAGTTGGCTCAAAAACCTAATCACTATACATGATTTTTGTTATCTTAAATCATCTTAAGAAGTGTGTATTCTAAAAAATATATATTGTAAAGTATATTTATTCAAAGTATACATATTCCACCTCGTGATTGTAAAAAAAAAATGGCTAATGCATTTTTTATTTTATTTTTCATGTTTACGCCAAACTTTGTTCATATAAAATTTGAGAGAAAATCGGGATTTACATATAGATAAGCAGCATCAGCTTCGGCCACTTTATCCGCTCTTGAAGTAACGCGAAGTAACATTACAACCATGCGTTGTAATGAAAATGTCGATTATCTTATGATAAAATAATATTTTAACAAACTCTTTAACTGGTAACATTGTTTTGTTCGCCCTGAAAAGGACGGGTTTTTATTTAATTGTCGCGGGGCAACATGGTACACGTTCGAAATGTGCTTCTCGGTCTTCTCAAGATAGCCTGAATTTTCTCCGGACTCTTGAAGTAACACCATGTTGAAGTAACGCCATGTAGTGAAAATGTCGATTTGCATATTGTTTTGGTCGTCCTGAAAAGAACGGGTTGTATTAATTGTCGGGGAACATGGTACGCGATCAAATTTGCTTCTCGGTCTTCTCAAGTAGCAGGATGGCCTGAATAATTGGTAGGAAACCACCCTAAGAAATTGTCAGAACAGAGAAAATCAGGATTTACATATAGATAGACGCGGCTCGGCCATTTTATCCGGGCTCTTCAAGTTACGCCATGTTGAGACGGTGCGTTGTAATGCTATTTTCATTACTCGATTAGCTCATAAGATATTAATAAAACAAACTCTTTAATTTGGTTAATTGTTTTGTTCGCCCTGAAAGAGGGCAGGTTTCATCAATTGTCGGGGAACGCGATCGAAATTTGTATGTATGGCCTGAATATTTGACAGGAATCCACTGTATGTACTGCCATCGTCAGCTGCTTTTTAAGTCACGACCACTTGGTTTAGGGGATGGATGTGGGTCGAGACGTCATTCGTGTCATATCTCGCCTCATGTCCAATCATTATTCTTTGAACGCTCATTTATACCGGGTTGGGCTGAGCGACAGCAATCTCTGTGAGTGTGGACAAGGCTATCAGGACGCAGATCACGTTATTTGGTCTTGTGCTGAACATCGTGGAGTCAGATCGGGGCTCTATGATTCCCTTCAGGCTCGAGGTTAACAACCCAATGTGCCAATTTGAGATATTTTGTCTGTACGTGTTTGGGAGTACATGAAACTCATTTTTTTCTGTGTGTGTTTTTTTCTTTTTCAAAAAATGTTCAAGTCAAAAGAAAACCATAAGTTGTATAGTTATAAGTGTTTCAATAATTTAGAATTTAAATTTAATGTGTTATGTGAACCATACTTTAAATTTCCACCCTCTTTCCCATCCGTAATTTGTAATCCCTATTAACCTCGAGACGGCCGCACTTAATCGGTTTTATCCCCCTAACTTTAGTTTTAAGATAAATGATGTATGAAAACATGAAAATTTGGCTCTGCAAAGATGATTCGATTGAGCCTGTACAAATAAGTGATTAATTAAAAAAAAATCACGACAGGCTGGGCACTGCTGGCTACCGACCGCCAGCTGCTGCTGCCACGACCAGTTGCTGGGTACCGAGCAATGCTGCTGGGTGCTGCCCAGCACCGGGAGATCCGCACAGCTCCAATGCTGCCGAACGAATGAGGCATTTGTTCGGAAATGTGTCTTTTATCATGGCATCGGGTACCATTGCATGAACAAAAGGGGGTATCAACTAAAGCAATGTGAATCAAATTCATTAAAAGGGGAGGGGAATCAGATGTTTCGCCAAACACTAGCGTAAAACAGAATCTACCTCTCGAGAACAAAGAATAAGAAGAAGAAGACGATGGGAGACGTCTCTTGCTTAGATTTGAAAACTGTGCTAGGAAATTTGGTTAATTTACTCTGCGAATCAAAATTATAAGACATCACCTTACATTTACGTTATTTTTAATAAGTTAATGTTAAAAATCAATTAACTTGATTACTAAAACTAATACGTAGAATTATTTCCAATCGATTGGTGCAAACGATATGAAAATCGTTTATGCAATCACTCAGTTATTATCGCTCAAAATATCCAAAACGACCCGTAACGCGGTCGATTTCAGAAATTTTAGAACGGCGCCCCAGTATAGAAATGAAAGACGTAGTCCTACGTCAAAATTCAAGGAATGTTTTGTCGTCATAGCCACCCCCAGGCGCTGAGGACCGGAGCGCATCAACCAGCATGTGATTTCGAGTCATCATTACACGTCTAGTCGATCAGGGATACTTCTCAACTGCATGGATGGTCGCCGGAATCGCAACGCGATGCTCATAGCCCAAATCTTCGTCACACCATTGAGAGAGGCAACGTTTCCAGCACTGATATGGCTCACTTCATCGGCGCAGAAGGCTATATGGTTATATGGCTGTCATCGGTGCAGAAGCACCCGCGGAGGCACGCAAGCCTCCGCGCCAGGAAGTCTTTAAAGCTTTGTTTTATTCTTGTAAAAAGCGCCTCTCATATTTTCCAGCTGGACCAGCACGCGAGACCGCAGCAGAGGAAACCATGTCACAGAACGCACATCGAGGAAGTGGGGATCGCTGTTTTTACGTGGGACAGGCTTCATTTCCATTGGTATCACTCGACTGACTGTCCGAACACTGCACAGTACCCGACGATATGAAACATGGGCTCAGTGGCTGACGGCGACGTTATTTAGTACCGTATTTCAATTATGTACATATAATGCATGTTAGGTGTCAATATGTTGCATTTAGTTAGCGCTAGGATTTTAAAATTATTCATTGAAATTGAAATTATTTCAAGGCGGCCGGTGATGTAAAGTAGAGTATAACAGTTACAATTTTCAATCCGTTTATTTTTGGTTTCGGCCCACTCTGCAGCAAAGATCTGATCAGTCAATTATCGCGAGAGGAGAGATGAAAGTTTTATATGTATATAGCAGATAAGAGTATATACGGAATCAAGTCTGAAATAAATCATTGCCACGAACAGTTGCCTTTCGAACCTTACAAGTACCGCGTTCTTACTGTGTGGAAGAAGGGACTGTGAAGTGATAGTGTGATTTGTGGGCAGAAAGTGATTATTCCAAAGATACTATTACCTGCAACGAACATGTTAAATTCTCGAACCGGTAAAGACTAAAGATCGAAGATGTAACAAATATCTTTTAAGGAAAATAAGTTAGTTCTTTTTATTTTTCCCATGGTAGGCGATGAAGTTTTTTTGAAGTTACCAAACTGTGCGCAAAACATATCATAGCCGTTCGTCTGCTAACATTTTTTGGATAAAGTTGATATTTAAGGCGCTGTACAATTAAGTTCGTGATTTGACCATCTCCGACCACTGTGCAATGGTGCCCAAATAGTTGTGATCAACCATCGACAGCCAGCAACGATAACTCTGAGTATCTATTCATAGAAATGACTATGCTCTTCGAACCTCCGGGGGACTACAGGGATTCTGCTTAAATCTTTGTTCTTAATTTTGTTTCTTTTCAGGCAACAGATAGTTTGTTACTACCAAATTTTGAAGAAAATATCTAATATCTCTCTATTTTTCAAAACTTTTTAAGTAGTGGTGCTCCGGTTGGGCATGGAGATGAATTGGTGTACCAGAGGCTTGACGGACGCCTGTGGAGTTGGGTACAGGCGGCTCGTGAGGTAGTTAGTGCTGTGAAGGACGTGGAGCAAGACAGGTAATTGTTACCCATTGTATCTATATGTCCTTTTTTAATAGGTTTGCGTCGACCATCAGTTGAATCGGTTGAATCGGTTGTGTCGATACATTTTTCCATAATATTTTGTTATTGGGTGTAGCGTTTTGTCTATTGTTTCAATTGCCTATTGTTCGTAGCGCGAGTGAGCGAGTGAGCATGAGAAGTCGTGGTTCGCAAATAAGTCACTGTCCCATTTTGTAAGTGACTCCAGCGGCATCCGTACTGTTGGTGTAGATCGGTCCGAGTTAGCTCTCAGGCGTTGAGATGAATTGCCTTGTTTTCCTAATGAAATACCACTATCATATTCTGTGAGTGGCACCAATAGCATCCTTACTGTTGGTTTCACTCCAAAAAATTGTTGAAATCACTCCAAATTTTGAAATATTTAACTTGACAGCTTATCGTTAACCAAAGCGAACCCTGCTGCTACCTAATCCAGCTATCCAAAATCCCAGTGATTTCTCGTGGAAGTGCAGTGGATTCTGCGGCTTTCAATAAAGCGAGTATCATGTCAACATATTCCTACCCTTTCCTAACTTAACAAACTGATCAACGTTCTTACCATGGGACGACCCTTTATTACTCTGTAAAAAAAAACACTTCATTTCGATTGCATACATCTCCGTTATCATTCTGTATAAAATAACCTGTTGGTTGGTCTTTGAAAGAAATTGTTTGAAAAATCCTAGATTTGGCGGTAATGGTGCCAAAACTCGATCGGACAGTTTATCTTTTAAAATCTTTACTGATCATATTGCCGACAGCGATCGGTAAGAGGTGCTTGCTGGATGGGAGAATTTTTTTTTATATCAATTTAATTTCTTTATACAGGCTCAATCAAATCCACTTTACAGAGCCAAAATTTCTATTTTAATATACATATAAAAATCTTGAGCATGAGCATGGGTAGCTGCTACTCCGTTATTGCCAAATCCGCTGTTATTACACAGAGAACCAACAGATGATGTTTCTGACCAGCATACATCATCAATTTGAAAAAACTAGTGATCCCTAGCTAAGGCTATACCAACGCCGGCCTCGCCTAAGTGCAGGTCAAATAAGGAAAAGTTAGAAATATGTTTACGTGATACTCGCTTTGAGGCAAGCCGAGAAATCCTCTGCTGGATATTGGTTGGGTTTGCAACGAGATCCGTGTTGGAAAACGGTTTGCTGAATTCAATTGACGTCAGCAGCGAATCAGTTATTTAAATATGCTCTCGGTTTATTCTCTGTGTAGAGATGCACATTAATCAAATCTTGGCACCGATTTAAACCAACATTAAGAATGCGGTTGGGGTCACTCACATGTGTCGGTGGTTTATTTCATTGGAATATAAAATACATTAAAACATCGAGGTTGAGGACTGATTTAAACCAACAGTAAGGATGCTTTTGAGGCCACTCACTAGTGTGTCTGCCTTATTTCAGTAGAATTAAAAAATACGATCGAAGTTGAGAACCGATTTAAACCAACAGTAAGGATGCTGTTGGGGCCACCCCCCATTGTTGGTTGTTTATTTCAATGGAATACAAGAATTCATTAAAACATCGAGTTTGAGGACCGATTTAATCCAACAATAAGGCTGCTCGCTGGGCCACTCACATATGTGAGGGCTTTATTTCACTAGAATTAAAAAACACGCTAAAACATCGAGTTTGAGGACCGATTTATACCAATAGTAAGGGTGCTATTGAAGCCACTGACAAGTGTGGTGGTTAATTTTAATGAAATTCAAGAATACATTGAAATATCGAGTTTGAGAACCGATATCTCAATAGTCCTGGAAAAGCTGAAGGACAAAGAATAGAAATCTAATCAACCAAGACAAAATCCCAATATTTGATTGTTTTGGAGACACAACAGACTACTCTACAAGACTCTCTCAAGGTTAGATTCGCCCTAATGAAAAAAAAACCTTAGAAATGATAGTAGTCACAAACAACGTGAACCCAGCAACAACAAACACGCACACCACACACTATGAATGACTCCTTTATCTTACGAAACGGAGTCGCAGTTTCCATACGACTGAGTAAAGTGACCTCTCATATCGAGTTCAATTTATGGCCGTGCACAGCTTGAGTAAGGCGGGCAAATTCAAAAAGAAAACGCGCAAATGCGAATGCGAAAAAATGCGAAAGCTAAAAAAGGAAAACACCACCAAGCCGAGGAAACGCAGAAGCAACACATTTATCATTTTCATCCAGCTGAACCCAAAATACTGAGAGAAAAGACATCGAACGGTGAGACTAAACGTCAAAATGTTTCGCAGAGAACATGCAAAAATAACAAGAGAAAGAAAAGGCATAGTAAATCATTGTAAGGTCTGGCCCATCAAGCAGTTTACTTGTATTGGTGGCAAAATTATAGTTAACATTGCTGGGCAAGCGAGCGCCAACGTCAAACTACCATAACATTCCACACTGTTAACTGATAGTTTGACATCACCAAAAACAGCTGTGTCGTGTAAAAAGAGAAACATTGTGAGACAACACAAATTCCACTATACATTTGCATATCTCACGAATACCGTTAAGTCTGGTGGCCTGGACCTTGAATAAATGTCATTGGTAGTAAATAGAAGAATTTGACAGGGGTTTCACATGTTCTCTCCCCATCCGACGCAAATCACTGCACGGCCAATAATCCAATTTTGGGTCTTGTTTGGGTCTCTCTCTGTATACACTGAAAATTAGTTTTCGTTTATATTACGAAATCTAAGGTAGAAACTCACAAATCTATTCGTTGTTTTCTGCAACGAAACTGATTTGTACGTTTTAAGAAGCTACCTTTGTATTTAATGCCACACGTGCAACTGTCAATAGCGCTAAGCATTAGTTGACACAGAGAGAACATTCGTTCATTCTACGAAAACAAAATATTATGGTTTCAGCTGAATCCCCGGAGGCAGTGCGCTCTATGGCGCATCAGATGCGGCGTACAGCGCACTACTTCCGACATTAGGTATAACGTACAGAACGAGAGTAAAATCGATTGTCGCTAGTCGATAAATTCGATTTTCAACTGAAACCATAATAAAGAGCTACGAGTAATGTATTACCGATAAAAAAGAAACGTCTCTCTGGTAGCGCATGAACAACTGACAGATCTACTTTATCGGCTCAAAATGTAATTGAAAAAAAAAGCGCACCCCGAGATTTCGGGGTATACATTTTTATTGTTCCTGACATGGGTGTCGATCCTATAATTTTTGGAAGAGCTACACACAAAAAAGGAATATTGTTTTATTAAATGTTAAGCGCTTTACTTCTAAAAAGTGTTTAATTTTTAATTAAATTGAAAGTAAAATCATCTACTATGAAAGTTATGCGTTTGATTTAAAAGTATGTTTTTTCGGTTCAGTGTGTTAATTTAAAAGTGTGTTCTTTTACTATGAAAATTGTAGAACTGTCAAATCCACCAACACAAAGCAAGTCATCGTTCTCGTCGTCATTGTCGTCGTCGAATGGAATTTTTAACTACTGTTGTCCGCGACCGTGTCTCCTGCGTTGTTCGTTGCTCCCGTCCCGTCCCGTCCCATGTTTTGTAAAAATTTCAACAAAATAATCCGTGATTCTTGGCATGATAGACAAATTATAAAAAACCCGGTCTCTTTAAAAAGTTACATAAATTCAACTGAAAATAAAAACCTTTTTATGTTAGAACTATTTATTATTTTAATCTAAACAGCAAACATTTATTATTTCTAGTTGAAAGTTCATTTTGCAATTAATATAATTTGCTTTCATTTTTAAAGATGCCTAGGTGTGGATTTGACAGTACTACAATTCATCTGAAAAGAAAACTTTTAGAGTTAAAACTATTTTTTATTTCAATCTTAACAGCATACTTTCATTTCAATTGCATCACACTTTCTGGATGAAAGTTTGTTTCGGAATAAAAATAATTTTCTTTTATTTTCAACGATGCTACCGTTTTGATTTGACAGTTCTACAATTTGTTTTGAAAATTTCAACTTTTAAATGTAGAGCAGCAAAATTTTAAATTGACGGTTTGGAGCTTTTTGTTTGGAAAGCAAACCGCTTTCTACGAAAAAGAACCAACGCAACTTTTCAATTTTGGCAATGTTTTTTTTAATTTTAACGATCATTATTCTTTGTGTGTATTTTTGAGTCCGTGGTTGATCTCACTAAACCATGTTGACTCTTGAGAAGTTACTTGATTATTGTGCATGAGGTTCTCACTCTCGACCTAGGGGTGAGACAGTCCTACTCTGAGTTGCTTTTATGCACCGAGCAACTCGCGAGTAACTCGCTTACAATTGAATACAATTTAGTAACTTGCTTACAATTGAATCAATCTCCATCGGTACTTATCGTTGCCAAGGTTTCAACAATTTCGCTGGAAATGAAAGATATTCCGCTGATGGAAATGAAAGATGGAACAACGACGACCCCTATTTTGCGATTATGAGCGTTCTAGGAATATTTAATATGTGATACGAATGACTTAATTGGAGACATGGAAATAACTTCTTCTCAAAAAAGGCAAAGGCTTACACGAATAGAAGTAAATACGATATCACATTTTACGAGCATATAAGATATTTAGGTTGAGCGAGGTGGGGGTTATTTTCAAAATCAGAGTTAAAAAGAGAAAATTAAAATCATTGAAAATTGCTTGTATCCAATTGTGCACACACGAGAGCACTTGTACAAGCGTGCGGTTTGTTTGGCAGCGGTTGTGCAAAACAGAGAGAAAACAAATGACAGTGCTCGCTTGCTGAGCAACGTGAGTTACTCGAGGTACCTCAAATGCAACCCTGAAATTGCTCGCAATAATGAGCTGTCTTGCCCCTTGCTCTCGACATTACTTTCATTTCTATTTTTGGATAAATTAATGCTTCCCGTCTTCCCAGGAGCAACATCAACAGTTAAGAGTACGATCGAAGAAAAGCAGAGACTGGCTGGTCTTCACGAAATTCATTTTATGCATTGTACAAAAATTATGTAATGATAGCTTTTTGTTACATGACAAGCCATATGAATGTTTCATACAATTTACGAGACATTGGTTCTATGTACAAAATCCGAGTGAAAGCTAATCTACGAAAATAAATTTTCAGTGTACAGCGCATTTGCTCCCATTGAAATTTGTCAACGCTTGTTTGGACGATGAACTATGACGTATGACCTAATGGAGCTGTAAGCTTAGCTGGATGTTTGATCCGGTATCCAATTGCAGAAATGTGCATTCATTCGCACACCACCACGAACCAAACTATAGGTTTTTTTTTAATAATTTCCTCTTAACACTGATATAGGGTAGGGAACGGCTTAAGCACCCCAAGACCCTATTCCAAGCACGGGGTAAACGTTCATTTTTGCAGTATGGTGCTTCACTACATGGAGCACCCTACTGCAAAAAATGAGCGTTGTAGGTTCACGTTTACCCCGTGCTTGGAAAAGGGTCTTGGGGTACTTAAACCGTTCCCTACCCTAGTTGTTCGTTCTCAGAGAATCAGAGAAAAAAAAGCTACACGGCCAGCCGTTTCAATTCAGATTTGAGTCGTTATTACAGCGACCCATTTCCGTATACCTGGTCACTCACGTCCACTCGAAGGTCACTTTCACGTACAATAGGCCCCGCATAAACATAATACTAACATCAAGTGGATATTTCTACTATGTTTACACATGCTGCGATTGTTCTGTTTTGATAATGGCACGTTTTTAGTAGTATGAATTTAATATTTGTTTCTAAGGTTTGCATTGAAAAAATGTACAAAAATTGCCGATTTTTCATGGGTTTACCTTTTTGTTTTCCTCTGTTCGGGACATAAACCACTGCGACCAGTATTTTGATCTATTGTAGTATATCCCGTATCCTTTGTTTAGTGCATGTCGATTTACCTCATCCCTATTGAGAAATGATAAAGTATTCGGTGTTGTTACAGTTGTCGTTGTTTGTTTTATTGGCAATGAATCGAATTTTATTGAAAGTTTCCGCTATTTAAACCCTTTGAGGAGTGATAGCACTCTTCAAAGGCGCGCCCCTTTATCAGTCAAAATCAGATTTATTGCAAAAAAAAAACAAACTATGACTCCGATACTGACCACGCATCAGAACCCTAGTCATAACCAATTCAAACTATAAAACATCAAATAGACAATGAGAATTCACATAAATGAAGACTAACCATGTTTTACTTATTCTAAGCTATCCTCGCACAAGCGCAAAACGAGTATTGTCACTTTTCATAATACATAAAATGTAATAAGGACTAAGATATGTTCCTTTGACTACAAAAAACTAATATGTTCCCTAGTTTGAATTAATTCGGACTAGGGTTCGGAGGTAGATCTGATACCCCGTAACGCACCACGAAAAGGTGATCTACCAGCGTTACGGGTCATGGGTTTACCTTCACCCACACTGACAAAACTACCCATGCAGCATCAATCATAGTAACCCATGAGTCAGCAGACAAAATTTGACAGCTCTATTAGTCGGACATTGTACGGCACTTTGTGGACGCCGGATACGCTTGTTCCGGTATCTACAACATCTTGGCAGTATTAGACAACAATCAGAGTTCCGGACGGCCGACGATCTTGTGCTACAAAAAACTCCATAGGATGCTGAAGAGGAAGACCGAGGGAACCTGGTGTGTGAAATGAACTTCCTTCGTGGAGGAAGTAAAATACGAAGTGCCCTGCCAGTCGTTGCCATCCAGGGTGCGATAGGTCTCGTCGTCCATCACCCCCGGCGAATCGCGACGTGGCGGTGGTGGTGGACAAGAACCCCCCAAGAAACCCCCCAAGGAGGGGTCTCAAACTACCAGTGAAACATTTCTTGGCTCCAAAAACTCCCACATGCTAAATTTAGTTTTCTTTGTTTGTTTAGGTCTCGAGCTAGAAATTTGTGTTTCATTTTTATGGAAGTCCCCCCTTCAGGAAATGGGACGCAGCCATGATGGACCTTCAAAATAAATCGTACAGTGCTGCAACCGAGCTCAGCAAACACAACATGAAATCATGACCTCTATTTCTCGTTTAGAAGAACACATTATTTCCCGTGCGATTGTAATGAAAATCCTTCGTAATGTACTGAATTTCGGACACGGGATTTCCTACGAACAACTGCCACCTTGATGGCAACGAAGAAAACCAATACTTTACGATTGTTGAGTCTGTTCAAAAGCTTGCAATGTGTGGAATACGAATGCTGTGCTTGACCTACTCATACAGATAACTAAGCTGTGATGCGGATGACACTTCGAATTGCAATCCTATTCACCAAAGAATCGAAAGTGACGGAAGAACTGTGAGATTCATCCTATACTCCTGCCAAAAGTTCTGCAACCGCACTGCTGCTTCCACAATTCTTTAAGATTTTTTTTTTTTTGGAAGGGGTCGAAGGGGTCGAAGAGACGAGCTGCTTCGGAAACCACCTTTCTTAGCCCAAAAACCTCCTGATTGCTATGCACGATTACACACAATAGAAAAGAGGAACGTAGTCCGACGCACAGTGATTCCATTCCATACAAAAGGCGGAAAAATGTCTAAAAATGGAATTTCCATAGCTAAGTTATGTGTTTCCAAGTAACTTTGTGCCGTTGATTTCAAATATGTTATCTAAATTGTCGTATTAAGCCACCCTTCCGAGATATGGTCATTTTAAGGCCTCATGGAGTATCCGGAACATCCGGTGAAATGGTAAATTCATTAGTCTTGTCCTAAAGCATAACGGTTCTTTTTAAAACCGTTTGTAAGTAAAATGTTAGAAGCAAAGCGATGTGGAGAACAATGTACAGCTCTATAGTTCCGGAACATTCGAAACCAAATAAGATAATTCAGCAATTCGAAACCAAAAAGATGAAGTGGATCTTAGACTTCTGCAAAAATAGGAAGGACCTTTTCGAAAAAAATATGACTAGAAATTTTCATTTTGTCAATTAGGGTGTTCCATTTTAAAATAGGGTGGTTCAAATAACGGTTTTAAGAAAATATATATTTTTCAAAGAATTATAGCTTTTGACAGATTTTCATTTCCTTTTATAATGAAAGTTTATTAAAAAAAATTAGTGATAGTTTTATGAATTCACATTTATATGAAAATAAGTCTTATTATTTAAATCAATTATAGAAATGTCCAGTTTTAATTGTTTTGATGTTGACTACAAGTTTCAAGTAAAATTCAATTAAGGAAATTCAGAAGATTTAACGTTAAGTCATTTTAATGATTGTTATGATTTATCCCAATACGTGTGCTCATTTTTTTAATTTTTTTTTTACAAAAAAAAAAGGGTAAACAGATCGCTTGAAAAAGCTTCGAGGCCTGGAGTACCGAGTGATATATACCATTCGACTCATCTAGTCAAGATTGTATTTTTTGGGTTCTAATTATCAACTTCTGGAAGATTAATGAATTCAACTTGAAAAAAGAAGAAGACACCAAGTGGTGATAAATTTGACAGCTTCCATGTTAAAGTATAGGACGAAACTTTTAAAATACTTCTGGAAAATTCAAATGAAATTCTAATTAAAAGCGGTTTGTTGAATGATGTAAGAAAAATCCAAAACTTCTCAATTAAGACATTTTCAGCAAAATAAAAAATAAAATTTAAATAATGCCCCTATTGTACTGTTTGGATTTTTCTTAAATCATACAATAAACCGCTTTTAATTAGAATTTCATTCGAGTTTTCTAGAAGCATTTTAAAAACTTCGTCCTATACTTTAACATGGGAGCTGTCAGATTTATCACCACTTGGTGTCTTCTTCTTTTTTCAAGTTGAATTCCTCAATCTTCCAGAAGTTGATAATTAGAACCCAAAAAATGCAATCTTGACTAGATGAGTTTTTCAAGTTGGATTCCTCAATAAACAATATCAACACTGCATCCGCATGCTTTCTTCGGGGCAGCAAACATGGTGAAATAAATTTAACGTATTAATCGTTAACAGTAACTTAAATTTATCCGTTTGAAAACTTGAAGTGGCAGTGCATCTTTCCAAAGAGTCAGAATGCAGTATCGTTTTTCCCAAAAAAAAACCCGGGCATTGCATAAGCAATCGGTTTTCTAAGCAATATATGTTTTCGATAGTCTTCAAAAGATAGATCGAAAGTCTTCAAATATTCCGCATATTCCGGATGATTCAGAGGACCATGCAGTATCTAGTCGAAATAACGAATTGGTTACTACAATGAATTCGTTCTCATATTGCATATAAATTTATTTGAAAATAAACACTTAAATGTATACACCTTTCGTGATATCTGACCATTTTAACACTTTCCTGTGAGTACTAGGAATAAGAACCCGGATGTAGTCATGATGGTCCTGGAAACTTGACATCATCACCATTGCACTTATTTTGAGTTCTCATGTTATTTGATGTTTCACATGATGGGTTTTGATCCAAATCTGAAACTGGCCACTTTCCCGGGAGTAGCCAGAACATCAACCCGGTTAAGGTCAATGTAGTTCTGGACATTTGATAGCATGACCATAGGATTTTTTTTTCAATTCTTATGTAATTTGAGGTGCCGCATGATAAGTTTTGATTTTAGGCCGAATTAGAATTGGCCGCTTCTCCGGGGGACTCTTAGGAACTAGTAAACCGTTTCCAGAAATTCAAAGGCATCATATAGGATTACAGTACCTTTCATTTGGTGGTTGTTTCATTGAAATCGGTTTAGTAGTTGCTTGGGAAACTGAATTAGAAGTTTCGTAACACACATACAATACCTACACACATACCCACACAGACATTCAGTTTATTGAGTTGAATTCGTTGTATATAACAGTCGGTCTTCCAGGCTTCGGGTTAAAAGTCGGATTTTCAAGATTTAACTTTCTCGTAAGAGAGGGTAAGACGACCGTAGTAACTTAGTATGAGATCTATGTATTTACCAATTTCAAGGGTTTCATAGGCATTCCAGAATTCTTGTCTCCCAGAACCGTATTTGCGCAAGATGAAACCCCAATTTTCGGAAAGCTGGTAAAAAAATCTTTAAGTATAAATTTAAAAATGAATTTAAAAATGAATTTAAAAATGAATTTAAAAATGAATTTAAGCTCTGTGAATTGTTGTGAGTTTTTAATTGATCTACTGGGGAATTGTTTGGGCATGTTTTGAAATTCTTTAGCTAACCATTGCGCAATTTTGTGCGTGGGTGATCCTATCGCTGATATGATTTCACGCATTTCATTTCCCGGTTTATGAATTTTTGGAAGACCTTTGATTGTAGGTAACGAAATTACGACCAATCCTACGCAACTTCGGTTTTGAAATAGTTTATACTAGTAAAAATAATCAACGTAAAACCCTCTTAGGGTCGGCTAAAGACCCCATTAACAGTCTAAACAAATCTGGGGTCTACAAAATAACTTTGCAACCGTGCGGGGGAAGGGTGCTGAATCACAGTAAAACGCGATGGCTTAAGCGCCACTCCCATTAAGGGAGACCACCGGTCGTGTTGAATATGCCCGACTAATTTTTGAAACTGGTTTCTCAGAGGAACCACCCGAACGGTACTTTAGGAAAACCCTACTTCAAACGCACGTATGCTGCTGAAACCTCAAATGAACACCTTTTGCCGATAAAATTAACGAAAAACCCACCAATCCATTCAAGTTATATAATTCCCGTAGTCTCTTTAGACTTTAAAGCCAGAACAAACCAACGAACCTGTTTTCAAACGAATGTGCTTGATTTGAATAGACGAACGCAATATTGAAAATGACGAATGAGCCAGCTAAAGGACGAAACGTGAATAAAAAACGGAAACTAAACAACAACCTCCAATCTCAATCTATTTAACATCTATTTTCAAGCTTCACTCGTGTTGGACAGAACTTGCTCTAAAGCTACAAATTATCTAACTAATCATGGCCATGAAAACTTTGTACGGACATACCTGCGCAGGTTTTTTCTGATGACGGTGATGACGGTGACAAACGAAGCAATGCTGATGACGGAACGAAGCGACGATAATTTGAAGCGGTGATGGCGGTTCAGGAATGGCGACGGTTCTGAAATGGCGACGGTTCCAAAATGGCGATGGTTCCGAAATGGCGACGGCTGACCACACAAATGGCGTGTCGCGGCGTACCTAGACCCGTGCGCAATATGGCCGAAACTAGAGTTGCGGAGAGAGTGGCGGCTGGACGGAAGGCTTCCGATTTATATTTTGTCGAGAACGTCCGGAATTGACCGTCTCCTTCAATATAGGAGTCCCTTTCCCAAGCGACCCGGCTTCGCGTACCTTTCCGCTATGACCGAGCGGGGTTAAGGAAGACTACTATATATTTTGGGTAAGGTCCGGTTCAGTGTCCGACACTTGACAACGGATCACTGAAACCGCGCTCTCGCTATCGGTTCCACAAGGATTGTAACGTAGGGTGGAAACACGACGGATTATTGGCGACCGTCGGAATAACTTCGCTAGTTTTCCGAGCGAACTTCACTCTCCTCCGTTTAGCTACCTGATCAGGCGGGCCTTTGCAGGGCGCACAAGTCTGGCGTTCTTGCAGACGACGTTCACCAAATCGCTCAAATCAAATTCTTCAGCATCCACGATCGCCGAACGAGGAATATTAAACCAGCCCGTACAACACAACAAGCCCGTCGAACGAGCTGTCCAACGCGAAATGACCAAAATTAAAATCAAGAAACACCCGAAATTAAACATTTAGTAACATTACCTTTTTGTACGTATTCACAATTTTTAATCGATTTTACCAGTTATTTGCAACGCATATGCTATACAAAAGCACTCTAAAAACTGAATATACAAAAAAAGTTACATCTATGAACTGGCTCATGCCATTATTTAACAAGTCACCTTGACTAAACACTTAAAACACTTAAAACCACGTCAAACACAACTGTTTTCCAGCCGATTCGCTAGCGTAATGGCCGGGATTAAAACCTCCATTGCCCAAGAAACCACGGAATCAAAGAAATTGAATCGGACGCGAGAAATGATGTTCGGCTTAGCCATTGTATTGTATTCAGGTGTTCATTTGATATCCGTCTCTTTCGCATATGTAGCCTCCCATAAAAACAAACTTTCATCCTAGCGTGCTATAAAAAAGCTTCCACCTATCATGCAATAAGAAACCCTACAAATGTACAATGAATAACACGACTCAAAACAAGAATCCAATTGGAAACAAAAATCTAATTTGAAACACATAATCTACTATTTACATTACCTTGACCTACAAATCTAGTATTTACATATTTACATTTATAGAAAATTGGTCCAAATAAACGCACCGCGTTACATCACACCACCCAGTTTTATGAAAATTTGATCAGAGAATCTGATCAAATTTTCATAACATTATATAAACTTTCTACACAATGATTTGGAAACCTTCCACAGTTGAAACAATATTATTTTTTCCATACTCATGGCCCTCAAAATAAACAAAAACAAAAACGAAAACGAATTAAAAACGGAACTTATCACACCTACATAACTACCGATGATCGCGTTATCGAACAACGTTCAACATTATCGCAACCCTCACTACTTAAAACCAGACCTTTTCTACTCGCGTAGCGCAATCCTACACAATTGCCGACAATCACATTATCAAAACTTGTTTGACACCTTTGTAACTACGACGGATTGTGCCTGGATCCTTAAGATTTATCAGAACATCATACCTGACTTAGCTCCTGACTCTCCTAAATATATAACTACACAGATTTTTCTATTTCAACAATGCGAATTGTATCAATTCGAGATACACTGAATTTGCCTAGGACACATTATGTTCCCCTACCCTATTTCGCATCCAACGAGTAACTGATCGCAAGCAACTTGCATGCAAGCTATTTGACACTTGCTCACCCAAAAAACATCGCACTGTCATCGTGACGTACGACCGGTGGAACAGAGAGGTAGAATGAAAAAAACATCAACTTATTATTTCCTATCAAAGTGTAGTGAACCCTGAAACCGAGTGGACCGGCGGTTGAATAAAAACGTTTTTCCGGACTGTGACGAAACTGGGGGAGTATTAGATATTATTTAATTATATGTACAAATATTGATTATCCTTCTTTCTTTTTTTCAGCTTCCATCGTGGGAAAATTCCATCCGGAAGAACAATTCATGGCAAAATAAAATATTAATTTAAGCACGGACAAGGAATGAACGTACGCCGAACACGATAAACATAACCGGAAAAAATCAAACGAACGAACGAACGGGATCCCGGCATAAACCGAGCTCTAACACGCGACGCCACTCCACACAAAACGACGGATGGCATTAACCCGGGAGTATTCGGTAAGTTTTTTGTCTCTTATTATTATAATAAATTTATTTCATTTTAGGTCTCGATAATTTAACATGGAAAATGCGAAACATAAAACAAATAGAACGGAAAAGAACGAACTCACAGATTTGGATGGTTAGATTTAACCTCATTCGCGGAGAAATGTTGCGATAGCGATTTATACTTCCACAAAGATGAACTGGTGAGTAATTTTCAAAGACTTCGACTAACCTAGATAAGTACTAACGTATAATAAGTAGATTTTCGAACTTTCTGTTAAGGCTAGGCAAACTATGTTTCTCCATTAAGCTACTAAAATCGTATTTAAGCTCTTTTCGCTAACCATCGAACTTGCGAATGAATTATGGACCATGATTGGTTTTTAATTGCACATATTTTCCCAGTTGATTTTCCATCTAAATTTTTCGACGTGTTTTTTTTTCTCCTCTTTTGTACATTTCCAAAGTTCGGACAATGTCATAGCTTGATTTTAGTCATTCCTAAATACCTTAGCAGTTGATTTACCATCGAATGTTTCGATGTATTTTTTTTTATCTCTTGTACATTTCCAGAATTAGGACAATGTCATAGCTCGATTCCCATAAACCTAAAACTTTTTTAAAAAATTCGCATGAAATATTCCTAATATATTATTATCCTCATCTACAAGCTCATAGCTGTCACCTAATACACGTTTTACATGTGCTTCAACATATTTTTGACCCAATTTAGCACAATAATCTTTAGATTTATCTGAGAGCACTGTATTTTTCTTAAGAACCTTTTCTCCCTACACAATACTTTGGTGCATTTTTGTTCGAACGTAAATTATAGTATTTCGATTGCTTTTGATAAGCTTCGGCTAAATTCTTTCTAATATCATTGTATAGTTTATCTCTTTCTTCGTTTGTTAATGTTGAACTATTCTGAGAGTTGGTGTTCCGTAGTCTTTCATACTCAGCACCGTTAGAGATCTGATTTCTACCAAACGTTATAAAATATGGTGAGTATCTAGTCGACTCATGTACTGATGTACGAATAGCATTGGCAATTTCCTGTAATTTATCAGACCAGTTTCTGTGACTACCTTTAATGGTGGCTCTGATGGCACTTGTGATTACTTTATTCACTCTCTCAGTATTATTTACCTGAGGGTGATATGATGGTGTTAGCCAATGCTTAACTCCATAGTTGCTTAAGAGATCTGCAAATTCCTTTGAGGTGAATTGCGATCCGTTGTCGGTCAGTATCATCTCTGGTACTCCAAATAATAGAAACACAGCTTGTTCCAAA
>JASCZW010015270.1:0-20960 GCA_034211315.2 Aedes japonicus | reverse complement strand
TTGTATGGATTTTTGAAAAAATGTGTATGCATCGCCACTTTTTAACCCCCCCCCCCACCGCCCTCTCAAAGCATAACGTAATTTATGAACGATCCCTTTAGCTGTGCCTCTTTGAGTATATTGAGTATATTGATGTTGCTTCTTACAGCAGTTTGGTAACTGAAGACCTTCAAAGTTCATGCATTAATTAAAAAGTCAGCTGCACAGACCCCTTCAGAAACGCCCCATTAAATACCCTATTTAGCAGTGCCGTATTTTCAAGTTAGGATAGGAGTGAGCAAGACAGCATTAAAACACACAAACACTAAAAAAACAAAAGAATAGACAGAGACAAAAGACTCTGTGTTAGTCATTATTACTCGAGAGAATAAGGAAAAGATATGTTAAAAAAGAAAGCAAGAATCCTCAAGCACGTAGCTTAATGCGGCATTTTATAGAGTTTTTTGACGTTTAATTTGCGCACACTACTGCAAGATTTGAATCGAAGCAGTGCAAGTGAGAAGTCAACGAAGTTGTGGGAAACTAAACCGTGCATTAATCTCCGCATGTTAGACAAAGAAAGACGATTAAATGTCGAAAAGGTCTATTGGCGTATTTGCGGCACAAAATTTGTGTCATTATTGCTGTCTTGCTTTGGCGTTAATTAATGCTCATGTTGACTCTCTTCAGCCTTGCAGAATCATTTTTTATTCATTCAAAGTTAGCTATTTGAGTGTTACGGACGCGTTTTTTTTTATTTTTGTAAAAATGTCGCAAATTTGTCTGAACAATCCGCAAAAATGTTGTTGCATTTGTGGAGACGTGATATTGAAGGAACAGAGAAAGGGGTTTACACCTTCGTTGGAGACAGCATATCAGCTGTATTTTGACAAGGAGCTTCCAAATCCTGAGTTTCCATGTGTTCCAACATACTCCTGTTGCTCATGCTACCGAACATTGCTTGGTTGGATGAAAGGTACGCACAAAGGCTTACCTTTTGCCAAACCTATGGTGTAGACTAATCCAACCAATCACATGAGCGATTGTTACTTTTGTTTGACAAAAATTCATGGATTTTACAAAGCTTTGAAGCATAAAATCGAATACCCATCAAGGCCAACATTGCACTCTGAAGCAATGCGAGTTCCAATATCTCCAAATATTGCTGGACGTGCTGATGAGTGGGATTCGGAACCAGGCAAATCTGAGAAAAGCTGATCCAGGATGATCCAGATTTTTTACCTTCGGAGTCTGATGAACCGCATGTTATAACCCAAGAGGAGCTGAACGATTTGATTCGAGATTTGGAGCTACCCAAGACCATAGCGCCGCTGCTAGCTTCAAAACTAAAGCAGTGGAATGTCCTGGAAAAAGATGTAAAGGTGTCACCTTATAGGAAGAGACATTCAGATAACATTAAATATTTTTCGATGGACGGTGATCTTGTCTTTTGCAACAACTTCGAAGGTTTAATGGAAGAGCTACAGTTAGAGTATCACGCAACTGACTGGAGGCTCTTCATTGACGCTTCAAGCAAAAGCTTGAAGGCAGTGTTACTGCACAATGGAAATAAGTATTCTTCAGTGCCAGTTGCATTTGCAGCTCACATGAAGGAAACTTATGAGAACATAAAAACAATTTTGGAAAAGCTCAAATATTGGGAACACCAGTGGAATCTCTGTGCAGACCTTAAGGTAGTGGCATTGCTCACTGGGCTTCAAGGAGGCTACACAAAGCATTGTCGTTTCCTCTGCGAATGGGACAGTCGTGCGAGGGATAAACATTACCACCAGCAGCATTGGCCAGCACGTACCGAGATGGTACCTGGGAAGAACAATGTGTCAAATCTGCCTCTTGTCGACAGGGACAAAATTTTACTACCTCCGCTACATATTAAGCTTGGGTTGATCAAAAATTTTGTCAAAAAGCTGGATATTCAAGGAGAACCATATTGTTTTTTGAGGAAAAAGTTTCCGAGATTGAGCGAAGCCAAGGTGAAAGAAGGAGTATTTGTTGGCCCTCAAATTAGGAAACTCCTTAAAGACGACCATTTTCAGCAAACTCTTAACGCGACAGACTTACCAGCATGGAATGCGTTCCAAAAGGTTTGTGGTCACTTCTTGGGAAATGAGAAGTCTCCGGATTATGTACACATCGTTCAAGAGCTGGTTGATTCGTATGCTGCACTGGGATGAAATATGTCACTTAAATTGCACTTTTTGCATTCTCATCTGGACTTCTTCCCACAGAATATGGGAGCCGTCTCAGATGAACATGGAGAACGATTTCATCAAGATATCGCACAGACTGAAAAGAACTTTGCTGGCAAATGGAGCCCAGCGATGCTAGCGGACTACTGCTGGATGCTACAGAGGCAAACACCTTTGGAGAACTATAAAAGGAAAAAGAAAACAAAGTGAATTTAAGTTGAAAAATATGGAGAAAATTTCAACTAAATGACTGACTGATAGGAAATCTTGATTTTCATGAAAATTCGCAATTTTGTGAATAAAAACTCATTTTTTCAACACGAATGGATTCAGAGAGGTTCATTTCATAAAATCCAAGTCCAACTTGCAAAGGGCAGAGCCAATATTCTGGTTGTTGATGAGGTAGATCATATTACTACGGAAATACGTGTTTTTGTGAATTTTAATCACATTTTTCTCAAAAACTGGACGTGTTACAGCATTTCTGAGCCCATATTTGAATTCAGCGTGGCGAAATCTATAAAATTCATCATATATACTTGAAGGGAGTGAAACACTGCTGACTAGTGTTATCGGTCTGCGCGCGAAGATGGCGTCTTCGAAAAACCATGAAACGAAACATTTGGAGTTTGAATTTCGAAAAAAGGGTTTCAGGAGCGTATTTTACGGAAAATTTCCTAACTTTTTATGCAAAAAAAAACTATTAATTTTTTTTTCATTCTAACTGTATATCCTCCCTTAATGGATTCGATTTCTGTGTTTCGTTTGACAGAATTCTGTGTCCATTTGTATGTGTTAATATCTTCGTGTTAACATTGTGCGTCAAATACAGTCAAACATTACGATTTTGGTCAATCATAATGTTCATAAACCAAGAACATAGAGAACATCGACTCTTCAATTGCTTTCACTGATGCAACCGCCGCAAAATCCAAACAAACAAAATCAGGTCAAGCCAAACTGACAGACACAAATCCTTCCTTGACCCGAGTGAGGTAATTTGCAGCTATGGTGGCGAGGATTCCTCGCTAAAGTTACCCTTCTTGAAAATTAAATGTCTTTCCACATTCTTCCTTCGCTTCTCCCTTCTCCCCCACCAAGAAGCCAAGAAGATGATCCGCTCACTCACACTCACAGTCAGTTAGCCAGCCGAAGCTTGCCATCCGGCAGAGGGGAACAGCAGCGGTGCCATGGGTGGGCAAAAAAAGGTGCAATCCAATTAAAATTGTAATCAGCTCAACCTCGTTGTTGCAGGCGGATAACACAAGGAAAAACTTTTTGTGAGTTTCCCTCCCTCATCGCCCAGCTCCGACCACTCGGAGCTGGGGGTGGTTTCTCTATCCCCTCTCTCTCTCTCTCTCTCTCTGCATGATTCCGTGTGCTGCCAGTTAGAGCGGTTGCATACAATACAAGACCGTAAGACCCAGACCGTCTTCGTTTCCGTGCCCCAGCTGAGTTCGGTGCTGACGGACCAGACTAGACTCTCTAGACACTCTGAATCACAATAAAAAAAGGAGCGGGAAGATAGAGCGAATCCGAAGGCCGACCGTCTTTACGTCTGTTTTGGAAAGACTCCAAAAATGAGGAATGGGTAGGAGTGTGAGCGGGCATTGTGATAAGCCAAACCGAGGAGGAGGGAAAATTAGATAAATTTTGCAGTAATTAAACCCCAAAATAGGTATAATCCTAATTAATTTATTCAAATTAAAAAAGTGAGTGGGAGTTGAGCCGGGTACTGGGGGATGATTACAATGATATGGCAGGCGAAACGAGGACGCATTACAGGGTTAGCTGAAAGTGCCAAGTGCTTAATCGGGATATCAACCATCCTTGGCGATGCGATGGTCGTTGGCAGGGCGATCCCACCGAAACAAAGGAAAATCGAGCCGTGCCAAAGGTGGAAGGTACCGGAACAAAAAATGGCTGTCAGTTGCCACAAGCGAAACAAAAAAACACTCACCTTTAGAATTATCCTTTTAAGTTAATTATATCCTTAATTGTTCTGATAATATCGCATAATCTGTAAATTAGAGAAGAAATGAGAACGGGGAAAAAAGTTAGTCAATTTGATTATCCCGAAAGCTTTTGTGGATAAATGAAGGCCAGAAATAACGACTCGATTTGGGGTAATTAGACTTCATTGGCAGAGACGTGGTCATTGGGTTGGCATAAATATGGTAAGGCTTGCAATTTGCCAATAGTTTTGATTGCCTATGTCGACTGCCTGACCAGCAAGCTAATATGAATCATTTGATATTGTCTGATCTTCTTCGACTGTCGATTAGTAGGGTATATTGATTTTCCCCATATCCCAAGTTGACTTTTGTGTTCGAGAATCCTCTCCTCGGCAAGAATATGATGACAGAGACAAAAATCTCAGAATCTGATTGGTGTTTCTCATAAACAGTGGCACGAGCTCGTTCATTATCACTTGCTCAATTGACTTCGATGATGAAAGGGGTTCTGGGAATAAGGATAGCAAGTAAGTTAGTAGATTTGATTCTTTCTTTCGGCCAACGTCCGATACTTGGTGGTGGTTCTTTGGGTGAGGGTAGTGGCTGTCGGATAGCGCGGTATATTGGGGGCAACTAACTAATTTATTAATAAATCGGAAGTGATAAATCTTTGGCTAGAAATGATGCCCCAGATCATAGTCTGTATGACGAAGTGGTAGTAAGACTTCGAAGCTATTTTCAATTGTGGAATGTTATCACTTTTTTATGAATCCTAGAGGGTTTGAGCTGTTTAGTGGAATATTTGTAACTATAAATTAGAAGAAAAATTAGTAATCTCCATTTAATTCCAACTACCTTTGCTTATCTTCGACAGATACGCGTATTTCGCACTTAGTCGATTTATTAGTACAAGACACTGAAGAAGTCTGCACATTGTAGACGAAATACGCGTATCTGTCGAAGATAAGCAAAGGTAGTTGGAATTAAATGGAGATTACTAATTGTTCTTCTAATTTATAGGCTACCAAACAACGGTTCTCGAGCAGAAGACAATAACATATGAATTCCTTAACTTGATAACTGGCCTTGATATTAAAGAGCTCAGATTAAGAGGTAAAATACCTTAGCAATATACCTTCGAATTGCTAGCAAAATATCTCTCGAATAACAAAACTTGTTATTTCGGATACCTGGGAATACCTGAGAAGCAGTCTTCACGAACACACGAGCGGCGCTGAGCTTGAGCTTGGCTCTCACCAGTGCGTGTTCATCCAATACGCGCTCTCCTTCTCGTGTTTATGTTTATTGGGCACATCAAACATGAGAGCAACTGATGAACGCGGTGTTCGCACTCAGATTCGAGCTCAAGTGCAAAACTTGAGTTTGAACATCAGGCGTAAAACTCGAGTTCAAGCGTAGTTGTTGGTGCCTCTGCTCGATCACCGACGGGCGGAGGCAAAGGCTGACTGTGTTCAGACGTAGACTACGTCTTACGGCAAGGGTAGGGTGACAATTGAAAATCTAAAAATTAGCGACCGTCACGAAATATCGTTACCAATTAAACGCTTATAACTTAATAAATGCTAGATAGATTTTCGAGATGTTTACACCAATCGGTGGGTTATTTCTTGCGTGTCAATTCAACAATCAAACATTATCCATCAACATTTTTAAACTATTGAAAATAACGAAAATAAAGGGTGACGTCTTATAATGTTGTTTTGCAGGCTTAATTTAGACCGATGCTAACAGGACCGAGAAGGTTTTAATTCAAATGCAGACCTCAAATGACCGATTCAATTTTGAGAAAGTTTGTTTGATTTGAATTTGTCTAACATTACTTTCCATGTTCTTACCAATTGGCAGCCAGCGGTGGCTAAAACAATTTCAATCTTCTCTTCGTTGCATACCTTGACCATTGTGTACAGTTTACAAATGGCTACCGGCACAAAAAATTGAAACACCGGACACTAATATCTCGATCAGTTCTTGATTTATTTATTTTTGAGTTTTTTGCTTTTATCAACTAGAAATTTTTACGACTGCCATTTTATTTACACAAGTATTCAAGCTGTTATAAATAAGAGATGAATATACTTCGCGTACATATTCATCAATCGGCGTGGGAAAATTTTAAAGAATGTTGCGTTCCGGCAAGGATTAAAAAATTTCCTATCACGGACAATGTTTTGATTTTTGAACATGATATCCTGTAGTAACATTCTCTGCATATTCCAATACGTACTGCTATGAACAGTTATGCTGATGGGTTAACGATTCGTGTTGGATAAAGTTTTACTTATAGGAAGAAATAAGTTTTGGGAAACAGTCTGAAAGTGAGATTAAGTGTACTGCCTAATGGTTTTGATGCCAACCGTATACGCAAATTTCGAAAGCGCGTTAAGATCGAACATACGGAACATGCTCCGAAACGACCATGTACCGATGCCGAGTGAGCTCCTGTTTATTGGGAGAAACTAAAAGCACTCGAGGTCATATCATCATTTAAACCAAACGGCCGTGTTTAGGGTTATCAAATGCTTTCGAAAGAGTGTACGATAAAAATTTCCCTCAACCTTACACTTGAACACTTTTTCACTTGATCATCAAACGTAAAAAAAACGTTCCATGATGTCTGCCACAGTTTTCTTAGATAGATAAAATACTATCCAAGACAAATAAGCTCAAGTAACAATAAATTGTTATAATAACAATTTAACACACAATATTATGAAATTGAATAATTTTACGAATTGGTGTAAAATATTGGATAAAACAGGTTTACAAGGTTTATTTCATAGGCAAATGAAAGCATTTCTATGCATACTGTTTTGAGTAGAATGAAAATCCGAAGTCAAAAAGGAAAGTCATCAGGTCATCAGGTCTAAATATTTTGCTTTGAAACAAGTGCACAGCAACATACGAATGAAGCTTTAATTTAAATTCTGTTCATCAGTTTTACATCCTTTGTTAATCCAAATGAATTTTTTATAAGTTGAAAATATCGGGCGAGAAAACAATGATGGAGATTTTCTTTTGAATCTCATCGAATTTTTCGTCATGACAGCACTTGACAGTGTTTTGGTCATCGCTATTACAAACACATTTATTGATATAATTGAAAGTTTCATAACAAAACTTGAAATAAAACGTCCACTCTATCGATTAGCTATTATTGCTTTGCTAATTTTAGGTAGACTATTTAGAAATTTGTAAAAAAATCGCATGAGACAAAATTTCATGACTGCATGATAGTGTAAGAATGACAAGAAATCTCAAAATAGTTCATTTCATCTTGTGACTGTGAGATTGCTTATTTTTTCATTGTCAAATGATGGCCGTGATATTACCAGCTCTGGTTTTGATATTTTGACGTGTTTTGAAGCAAACGGCCCTTAGAGAAGCTAACGGCCTTTGGTCGTTTCGCCATTTTTGTTGGAGATCGTGGACGATCTGGGAGTCTGCTACGCATACCGCGTCCCAGACGTCCCGGTTCTGGCACATCCTCTGAACCAAATTATCCGGAGTCGTGTCGTGACCGCTTACGGCAATCATGCCGGATCTCACGTCGTCGAAGCGAGGACATGCGAAGAACAAATGTTCCTTAGTTTCCTCGACTCCCGCGTACTCGCTGCATGCGGAGGACTGCGTATGCCCATATTTGTGCAGGTATTGTCTAAAACAGCCGTGGCCAGGCAATATCTGCGTTAAGTGGAAGTTCACTTCACCGTGTCGCCTACCAACCCACCCGGCTTATTCTGGGATTAGACAGTGAGTCCACCGACTTTTGGTAGAGTTATTCCATTCCTTTTGCCATCAAACCATGAATGCGACTCTAGTGGTCTTCCGAATACCTCTTGTTCCACGTTGTTCGAAGCACTCTACGTCCTCTTTTATGACCGTGCCTATTGGCATCATCCCCGCTAGACGCAGACTGCGTCGCGTGATACCGTTCGGCATGCACCAACCACTCTTAGGCACATAAGCCTGTGCGTACTCTCTAGCTTACTAACGGAGCTCTTGGTACTCAAGGCGGTGAACCATGCCGGCCCGCCGTACCTAAGTATGGACAGGGTGACACTGGCCAGGAGTTTACGCTTACTCCCTTGCACCGCCGAGCTGTTCGACATCTTGCGGGATAATGCCGATATAGCCATCCAGGCTTTCTTGCAGGCGTAATCGACGTGACTGACAAAGAACAACTTATCGTCGATCATGACCCCAAGATACCTCAAGAACCTCTTTGATTCTATTGTGCAGTTACCTGCACTGATCGTAGCATGTTGCTCCGATTTCCGAATATTCTCAACAGTGACCTCAGTCTTATGGTGCGTTAGCTCCAATTGCCTTGAGCTCACCCATCTCTCCACAATGCCGATGGATGGTGAGGCCGTTAACTCACCCTCTTCGATGGATTCGCCACATAACTCCAGGGTGATGTCGTCAGCAAACCCGACTATCTTCATCCCGTTCGGGAACACACGCCGCAGTACTTCATCATACATCGTGTTCCATAGCACTGGACCAAAGATCGAACCTTGTGGGACGCCTGCGGTGATCTGAACACGTTTCTGACCTGCCTCTGTGATGTACACCAGTACGCGATTCTGGAAGTAACATACAAGAAGCTTGGTACAGGTACCCAGGAACCTGAAGGCGTTGGAGCGAGTCAGCGATAGCCACCCAACCCTCCGTGTATGTTGTCAGTCTGTTGAGGATTACTCTCTCGAGCACCTTACCCGCTGTATCTAACAGACATAAAGGGCGAACACGAAATTATTGCGACACCGAACATGTCATGCCAATTTTCTTATAATGTTTAGAATCAAACCAAATTTTAGGGTAGTTTTATACATATTTTTACTTCAAAAATCAAAAGAAAAGTTAATCAATGGAGCCTTGAGTGTAAAATTGAACGCATTTTCGCATGATGCCCTCCATCAAAGTCTTTCCAGTGTCATCCGGTACCAGTTACTCAGTTTTTTTCCATTTTCTTAACATGTTCTTTTCGTCTTTGACTGTCTTCTTGCTCTTCCGAAGTTCCAGCTTCATCATTGCCCAGTATTGCTGTTGAATGTGTCGTAATTTCGTGTTCGCCCTTTACAGGTCTACATGCCGATGGGTCTCCTGGTGGCTTCCTTGTCTTTGGTAGCAACGCTCTCGTCCAGACACTTTTGCATCACCACCCTGAACATTTTGGGATCCAGCAAGATAGCCGTCTTGATGGCCAGGTTCGGATACCATCCGGTCCCGGTGCTTTGTTCACCTTGTTCACCGACTTTGCTATTGCAATGAGTTCCTCATTTGTTACCGTTGCCTCGTCGCCGGCCCACGTGGTTTCGGGTGCTCAGCTGAGTCACCCACCCTTCCGTCGCTATGACAGCGTTAAGGTCTGGGATACTGGAACGCTGGTCATGGGACAAATCTACGGCGGCGGGGGGCCATGGACTCGGGTCGTGGCTCGGAAAGAGTCACCCAACGATCACCTTCAGCAGCTCTGATGAACGCTCGGTTGGAGCCGCCGATCCTCTGGTTGTGGCCATCACTACCTGGTAGGCGTCACCCCACGGGTTCACATTGGCCCTCTGACACAGACCCTCGAAGCAGGCTCGCTTGCTGGCCTTTATCTCACTCTTTAGTGTGGCCTTTGCGGTGACTAGAGCCCCTCTACGCTCGATTCTATCGGCGTCAAACCACGCTCTTTGCATCCTCCGTCTTGCGTGGAGCCATATTATTCGGAGGTCGGCGATCGACTCCGTCCACCAATACACCGGCGATTTCTCATTCCTCGGTTTGACTGGTCGCATCGCACGCTCGTGTAAGTGACATCACAAGTCGTTCATTGCAAGGTTCCTGGGTTTTGCGTTAGATTTGTTCCCTCTCGAGCGTCTCTTTAAATGTCTCTATGTCAAAGTAGGACGTCCTCTATCTGCGGGCGAATGGAGTGGATGCTCTTCCTTCTTGTATTGTAGACGATACAATAACGAACCGCCATGTGGTCGCTATGGGTGTAGCCATCATCCACCCTTCAATTGCTAACCTCAACGAGTGTCTACAGAAGCGTCTGCTTCCTCTGCCGAGGCAATACGAGGGCCAAATGATCTGCTGGCCGAATCTAGCTTTGTGCCAACTCAAATGTTGCCCTGAAGTGATACGAAGCCAACGGGGTCACTTTCGTACCCAAGGAAATGAACCCCTCAACGTACCGGAACTTAAGTTCATCGAAAAATACTGGGCTGTTATTAAGTAGACACAACGGAAGCATTTCAAGGAGGTCAAATCGGAGGAAGACATGAAGAAAAAATGTGGATTTCTGTACAGAAGAAGCTGCAGCCAGATGTTGTACAGAAACTAATGAGTTGAGTTAAGCGTAAAGTTTGTGCGTACGGTCATGGCAGAAGCTTACTAATGGGTTGTCTTTTATTGAATGAAAGTTTGAAAAGGATTGGTCTACTAGGTAATTTCCTACAGCGTTTGTTCCATGATGCAATTTTATGTGGGACACCCTTTACAACGATGGATTGCTTTTCTGACATATGATATTTGTCATGTGAAGGGGGCACACAATATTCTTGTAGATTTTCAATTTCGTGTTAAGTGAACACCATGCAAACATTCAGCCAATTTTTGTCAGCACCTTGGACAAGTTCAAAACCAGTTCTTTCACATCGTCCTACAAAAGAATACTAGCCTCATCTCTTCGCTCGCCATCTCAACATAAAGCATCGACACAATTCCACCCATCAAGTAAATTACAAATTATAATCCTTTCGAACCTCGTCGCACAATAACGGTTTTGCTGATTTCCTTTTGTGAGCCGTTGAAGAATTGGCCAAACCCGTCAGGGGGGAAGGTAAATCCAAGGTTCCGAGAGGCACTCGATACTAAAAATCAATTCCCTAGCAATTTCGGTTCGGCGAGCCCTTTCCCGGAAAGCCTTTAATCAGATTTCATTTCCGATCTGGGAAAAACTTAATGAATGAATTTTCACGGGCTTCATTTAATTGAGTGCATTATTTTAATTAACACCAACGTTCCATGTCCGGATCGGCACACAAAGTCACGTTCCAAAACCCCATTTTCCTGTTCTGTGAAATCGATTCTCCTCTCGATTGGGAGTCACCCCACTGGCTTTTGTTTTCCAACTTTTAATCCATCAGACGCCTCTTTGCTTCTTGAATTCATCAACCCACCCACCGAAAAAAGAAAAAAAAAAGAAGAGCTTCTCTCTGTCTTTCTCCATCTCTCTTTCGCTCTCTTACACCCCATCATCAGCTGTGAGTGGGAAAGACCTGACTCGACTGGCTGACGGTAAGCCATCAATATCGTCCGCTCGAACCAATCTGGCTAATTATTTTCCATGCTTTCCGGATCATTCGGTAACTTTTTCCTTTACCTTTGGCCCACTGAAGGTGTTTTCCCCCCTGCCGAGAGCTTAGCTAGGTCGGGAAAACTCCCGGTCATTATTGTGATGAGATGAGTCGTACCATTCGTACGATTGCCATGCAGGGCAAGAGAGCGCTCGCAATTTGGTGAAAAATTATTCCAGATGGGGCTGCCAAATCGCTAAGCTCCATCGAAGAGGAGGGAAAATGGACCCTTTCATCAGCTTCCGACGGCGTGCTGCAAATCAAATCAAACCAAGCAGGTCGGGTGTGGTGTATGTATGTGTGTAGAACAGAAATCCTGTGGTTCGGATTGCAAGCGGGAAGCGAGTTATTGGCAGACTGGGAACCTGACTGGGAGTTCAAATGGAGGAAAAACAATGAATTCAATTCAAGCACTAATTGGCTCCATTCGTTAGATTTTTTTTTACATCGGTATTACCGGTCGGAGGTTCTTTTATTAACGATGAGACGGTGCAGAGGAATCATGCACCACACCTGGAAGGTGTGGTTGCAGTGGTTCCGATCTTCTTGCCAGAGGTGTCGAATCAGTTTATTACTTTTCAATTGTAGGTTGGAGCACAGTTTCTATGAGATTTTCATTTCTTAATAGATGTGTTACAATCTGTAATATTTGAGTGAACTGCAACTATGGCCAAGATCAAGGTTGCGGCTTATCATTTTTGACTTATCCATATTCATTTGCCGATAGCTCTTCTCAGAAGCTCAATTTCAAAATATAGTGTATTATGAACTTATGGTGCTTGAGTAGACCTACAACTTGGTCTAACAATACATAGCTCTATCTCTTATATCTTAGGAATAAGAGCGTATATTCGCAGTGATCTTCGCGATGAAATTCGCGGTGAAGATCACGCGATTATCATCGTGAAGATCACTGTAAATATACGCTCTCATGTCGAAGATATAGGAGTTAGAGCAATGTACTGTTAAACAAAGTTGTAGGTCAACTTATGCACTACAAGTTCATCATACATCATATTATCAAATCGACCCTCTGAAAGGAAATATTGGCAAATGAATATGCCTGAGTCAAAAATGATAAGCCGCAACCCTGGCCAAGATTTTAAAAGTTTGCCAAAAAAAATCCAATAATTTTAATATCACTAAAAGCCAGCACAACAGTATTTCTTTTATTAATATCTAGAGTCAAACTCAATATATTTAGATATGATTTTCGGTAAAATTATTGAGACGTTAGTCTTGGGAAAATTTAACTTAAGAAATAACTCGCCATGTAGCGTTTAAAAATAAACGTAAGTTGCGTTTTGAATTGTTTTTTTTTTTTTTCAAAAATATAGAGTATGTGTTTCATAACTCAGCTCAGATTTGATCTGGTTGATTACATTTTGTATTGTAACTCATTAAGTAATTGAACTACAAACGACATTCACAGTATGCACAAAAAGTTTATCCACCCCCTACCATTTTACATTTTTTTTTTTTTTCTGGTGAAAACGAGTTTATTTTGATGAGTGTTTCGCCATTATTTTTCAGTGTATTTTTGATTCTCTTTTCATCATCTTTTCACGAGACCTCATGTGATAAATTGTGAAAAAAGGTAAAAAATAACGCAAGGAAAGTTTATCCACCCCGAAACGGATACTACGGTTTAAGTGTGTTTATAGAGTTTTAGAGTGTATTCTGCAACTTTCTCGAATGTTGACATTGTTTCTAGCTGTCATTTAGTGCTCTTGTAGCTCGTGCTCAACATTTCAGTTTCGTGTTCAAAATTGGAAGTTGTTTGTTGCAAAATGCCCAAACAAGCACAAATTTCGATCAGCATTCGAAATTTGATTAAAGGGTGATACGGTCAAAATTTGGTCAAGGGAAAACGCGTGTAAATCGGTGAAATCGTTTATTTAAAAAATCAAATTAAATTTCTTTTTCAAGTTAAATTAGTATAAAATTCAGGAAAAATATTCAGTTAGGCTTCCGCTTTTCCAAATCCGAATTGCCGGGCCTTACGCTTGACCCCTGCCATCAGATTTTGTACAGCCACCTTGTCCACCTTCTTCGCCGCAGAAAGCCAGTTTGCCTTGAACTGCTGCTCGTCCTTAGCAGTTTTTTTGGTCTTCTTTAGGTTCCGCTTGACAATAGCCCAGTATTTCTCAATTGGGCGGAGCTCTGGCGTGTTGGGAGGTTCTTGTCCTTGGGAACCACCTGCACGTTGTTGGCGGCGTACCACTCCATGGCGCTTTTTACCGTAACGGCAAGATGCCAAATCCGGCCAAAACAGTACGGAACAACCGTGTTTCTTCAGGAAAGGCAGCAGACGTTTATTCAAACACTCTTTTCACGTATAATTTGCTTGGTTGACAGTCCCGGAAGCTATGAAAATGCTGCTTTTCAAGCCACAGGTACAGATGACGCCAAACCAGATATTTCTTTGCGAACTTTGACAGTTTCGTGTGCTTGAAAATATCTGCTACCTTTCCCCTTCCTTTGCCGTATAAAACTCCTGTCCCGGAAGCTGGCTTGTAGTCGGCTTTGACAGTAGGTTTCGTCGTCCATTACCACGCAGTCAAACTTCGTCAGCATCGTCGTGTACAGCCTCCGGGATCGCGCTTTGGCCGCCGTATTTTGTTTATCATTGCGATTTGGAGTCACTACCTTCTTGTAAGTGGACAGTCCAGCTCGTTTTTTTAGCACTATCCACGGATTTTCGCGATGCGCGAGCAAAATTTTGATACGCTGCTCTTCTTGCTTGGACGGCATTTTGACAATTGAAGAGTGAATTTCAAAATCAAAATAGGAGCAACATTCTACACACATACACCTTCAAAATGAGGGGTGTTCAGGTTTTTTAAATGCAAAATTGAAAGAAATACGTCAAGTTGATATTGACCAAATTTTGACCGTATCGCCCTTTATTGAACATCACAAAACTGGCAAAGGAACCGTGATATTGCCGATGTTGTTCAGCATCGTAAAGATCGTAAAGAAGGCGGAGCTAGACCGGAGACTACCGAACTCAGAAAACTGCGAAACAGATTGAAACATAATTATCGATAATCGTGGTGCAGAAGGTATCGATAGGTCATGTTCGTTCTTTTGAAGTCCAACTGGAGCTAGGTGATGTAAAGCTTGCTTCAGATAGAATTGGAACAAAAACAATTGCCTGTATTTCAGTTATTTATTATTGAATTCAAAATCTTTTTTCGTTTTCTTCATACTTTTAAGAAAAAATACGGATAAAATTATTCGTCACGGTTTCGAAGGAATTCTCGAATTTTTCCTGTAACACGGCTCATTAGGCGGCGCACACCTTCTTCGTCCATCGTTTTAGCTATCTTATTCCACCAGGTCTTCATCTGATTGATGTCTTTGACAACCTTTCTCTTTGCCTTGAGTCTCCTCTTCATGATTGCCCAGTATTTCTCAATAGGGCGGAATTGGGGGCAGTTGGGTGGGTTAAGGTTTTTCGGAACAACCTGGACCCCTTTCTCTGCATACCATTCTTGAACGACTTTGCTGTAATGACAGCTTGCCAAATCTGGCCAAAACATGACGGGATGGTCGTGGGATCGAATGAACGGCAAAATTCGTTTTTGGAGACACTCTTTTTGGTATAGTTCCGACGTCATTGTCTTATTTGTAACGAAAACTTTCGTTTTTTTGCCACAGCTGCAAATGCCCTGCCAAATCATGAATTTTCATGCAAATTTGTCGGCAAAAACAAATTTAAATTTGGCTGGAACATATCCCCCCGAGCCGTTGCCAAGTAAAATTTTTGACCTGGGATTTGCCCGAAGTCAGCCTTGACATAGGTTTCATCGTCCATTAGAAGACACCCGTCGAACTTGGTCAGCACCTGGTCGTATAGCTTCCGAGCACGGATTTTGGCCACACTATTCTGTTTTATGGTCCGATTTGGCTGTTTGCTAGCTCGATACGACTTGATTCCTTCCCGGAGTCGAGTTCTCTCACGGTACTATGGGCAGCACCGAATTTTCTGGCCAAATCACGGTCCGACAGATTGGGATTCCTCTTAATCGTCTTCAAAATCTTACCACGCAGTTTCCGGTCGACAGTTCCACTCCGACGATTGGCTTGAGGCTTCCGAATCGTCGTCAATGTTTCCTTATACCGTTTGATAACGCGCCATACGGTATTTCTGGGCAATTTCTGCTGTTTAGCTAGCCTAGATGCAGACAACAATAGATTTTCCAAATAACTGTGCACAATTTTTTCCCCTCCTTTCGGCTTCCATGTTGATTGTTTACAAAGTACAGTCGATTTGCGGAATGTCAAAAATACATACGTGAAGCTGACAAAATTCCCGACGCGTGGGCGCCAAGAACTTCCAAATCCGTCCACCAGGAGCGCCACAATATGAGCAAAAGTTTGTTCCAATTCTAAATGAAGCAAGCCTTATTACATCGTGCAATAAAATAAAAAGCAACTAAATGTTCCGATTTTTCAAGCGATTACCCTGCCACCTAAACAAGGTCCTGGTGATCGGGTCGGTCCACTATTCAGTAGTCAATATATACGACTGTGAACATTTTACAGCTCCTTCAGTTTGTTCGATCTATGGTTAGCTTCTTACGGCCTGCTCCATTCGGGCCTAAAAAAGTCGGCCATCATGGCCCACTTTGTGTCGGCCGGATACGATCGCGGTGAAATCTACAAGATTCAGGCACTTCTGGAGAAGGGAGAGTCTATCGAGCAGAAGCCTGGTTCCGGCCGTCCGACCGTATTAAGCGACCGGAGTATTCAACAGAAGCTCAAACGAAAGACGAAAAACAAGGTGGCCTCTGCTTTCCGTGCGTTGGGCCGGGAGGTCGGTGCGACTAGCAAGGCAAAGGATACTTGACCTTCATCAACCAAATAAATTAGCAGTGATGTGAAGTACATAGCGCACACGAAGATCCCAAAGAAGGTGTTGCTGTGGTTCACAATCAGTGAAAAAGGGATGTCAAGTCCCTCTTTTTTTTGTCGAGCATGGCAGTGAACTAAAGTACGAAGAGACTCCCAGAGATTGCGGCCTTTATTTTCCGCCAACTTCTTCAACCGGGTGGATTTTTAAGATTGCTGACTGAACAGTTCCTTCATTAGTTATGCCATAATATGATCAATATTTCGATTGCTTTCTAACCATTTAATCGGATTCGTAAAGGTGATATTCACAAATGTTGAAATTCAGAAAATTTTCATTTAGGATAAATATAATTTATCATCAGGAGGTTCCTGGAAAAGGTCAGTAGACAGTAAACGGAACGCCTTGCTTCCTCTCCACTACAGAACGTGTTTCTCCATAAAATTCAGGAACATACGCCACTTTCTTTATGATCTTCAACGGAACATTGCACCGGAAACCTTGAAAATCTACAAGAATATTGTGTGCCCCCTTCATATGACGAATATCATAGTCGAAGTTTGTCAGAAAAGCAGCCCATCGTTGTAAAGGGTGTCCAACATCAAATTGCACCATGAAAAAAAACGCTGTATGAAATTACTTAGATAACCGATCCCTTTAAAACGTTCATACAATAAAATATAATCCATTAGTAAGCTTTTGCCATAACCGTACGCTCGCACCTTACGCTTAACTCCATTCATTACGTTTCTGTATAACATTTGGCTGTGGCTTTTTCTGACCTTCATTTAAATGCTTCCGTAGTGCCTGCTTTATAATAGCCCGGTATTTTTCGATGGACCTTAGTTCCGGTACGTTGAGGGGTTCATGTCCTTGGGTACAAAAGTGACCCCATTGGCTTCGTACCACTCCAGGACAACATTTGAATTGGCACGAAGCTAGATTCGCCCAGCAGATTATAGGGCCCTCGTGTTTCCTCAACAGAGGAAGCAGACGCTTCTGTAGACACTCTTTGAGGTTGGCAATTGGAGACTACGTGGGCATTGACAACGGCACAACGGGGGTCGGTGACGAGGCGACGGTGACGAATGAGGAACTCATTGCGATAGCAAAGTCGCTAAAGGTCAACAAAGCGCCGGGACCGGATGGTATTCCGAACCTGGCCATAAAGACGGCTATCTTGCTGGATCCCGAAATGTTCAGGGTGGTGATGCAAAAGTGTCTGGACGGGGCGTCTTCCCGGACGCCTGGAAAATTCAGACCATTGTGTTGCCACCAACGACAGAGGAAGCCACCAGGAGATCCATTGGCATATAGACCTATATGTCTGTTGATACAGTGGGTAAGGGGCTCGAGAGGGTAATCCTCAACAGACTGACAAAATACACGGAGGATAGGCGGTCTGTCTAGTAATCAGTTTGGCTTCCGCAAAGGGAAGTAGACGGTGGATGCCATCCTATCCGTCACCAAGACGGCTGAGGAGGCAATCCGACAGTACGATACTGTGGTGTGGTCACCCTTGACGTGTGAAACGCATTCAATAGCACCAGTTGGGTGGCTATTGCTGACTCACTCCAACGCCTTCAGGTTTCTGAGTACCTGTAGAAGATTCTTGGAAGTTACTTCCAGAATCGCGTACTGGTATACAATATAAAGGTAGGCCAGAAACGTGTCAGATCACCGCAGGCGTCCCACAAGATTCGATCCTGGGTCCAGTGCTATGGAACACGATGTACCATGAGGTACTGCGGTTTGAGTTCTCGAACTTGGTGAAGATAATCGGGTTCGCGGATGACATCATCCTGAAGATATGTGATGAATCCATCGAAGAGGTCGAGTTGACGGCCTCGCACTCCATCGAAAATGTGGAGAGATGGATGATCTCAAGGCAATTGGAGCTAGCCCACCATAAGACTGAGGTCACGGTGGTGGATAATCGGAAATCGGAGCAACATGTGACGATCAGTGCAGGTAACTGCACAATAGAATCGAAGAGGTTCTTGAGGTATCTTGGTGTCATGATCGACGCTAAGCTGTCTTTTGTAAGTTACGTCGATTACGCCTGCAAGAAAGCCTCTATGGCTATATCGGCATTATCCCGCAAGATGTCGAATAGCTCGGCGGTGCAAGGGAGTAAGCGTAAACTCCTGGCCAGCGTCACCCTGTCCATACTTCAGGTACGGCGGGCCGGCATGGATCACCGCCTTGAGTACCAAGAGCTACGTAAGTAAGCTAGAGAGTACGCACAGGCTTATGTGCCTAAGAGTGGTTAGTGCATACCGAACGGTATCACGCGACGCGGTCTGCGTCTAGCGGGGATGATGCCAATAGGCATGGTCATAAAAGAGGACGTAGAGTGCTTCGAAAAACAAGGAACAAGAGGTATTCGAAAGACCATTACAGCCGCATCCATGGTTAAATGGCAAAAGGAATGGAACAACTCCACCATAGGTCGGTGGACCCACCGACTAATCCCGGAATTAACCGGGTGAGCCGGTAGGCGACACGGTGAAGTGAACTTACACTTAACGCAGATATTGTCTGGCCACGGCTGTTTTAGACAATACCTGCACCAATATGGCATGCACAGTCCTCCGCATGCACCGAGTGGCAGTCGAGGAAACTGCGGAACATATGTTCTTCGCATGCCCGCGCTTCAACGGTGCGAGATCCGGCATGATCGCCGTAAGCGGTCACGACGACGACCGGATGATTTGGTCCAGAGGATGTGTCAGGACCGGGACGTCTGAGACGCGGTATGCGTAGCAGCCTCCCAGATCGTCCTTGAACTCCTAAGTTCTTCAGGTGTCTGGTTGCAGATCTTCCATCCAGTCTAAAAATTAATTTAACCCTTATGTGATCGACAAAAAAAAACACCTTTAAGTGATCGACAGGGTACCCGGGTACCCACCAAATTCAAATGATTATAACTCTGGCTATTATTGACCGATTTTAATTCTTTTGGCACCGTTAGATTCCAAAACTCATTGGCTTCAGGGACATTATCAGCAATGACCATTTGAATTCATCTGGTTCCCGTAAATCCGGGTTACCGGGGCTGTGGTCCGGTACGGAGGCACTATTTGGAAACAACTATTAAATTTCCGGAAATGGATGTCAAAATCTATGGAATAATTCCAAGAAACCATTTCTATTCCATTGTGGGCCATATGCCGACTTGTTCCTGCAACGGCCATTCTGTAACAGGTTCCCGTGGGGCCTCGAGTGGCCATGAACATATTTAAAAAGAAACCCTGGCAATATGGGTATCAAAATTCATGAAATTTCTCCAGTAGGATATTTCTTAACGTTTAGTGGCAGTCTGATGATTTGTCCTCGGACTTGTCAATTCGGAACAGGTTTCTATGGGGCTCCGAGTGGCCATGAACATTTTCAGTAGAAACCCCTGGCAATATGGGTATCAAAATTCATGAAATTTCGCCAGTAGGATATTTCTCAACGTTTAGTGGCAATCTGATGATTTGTCCTCGGACTTGTCAATCCGGAACAGGTTCCCGTGGGGCCTCGAGTGGCCATGAACATTTTCAGTAGAAACCCCTGGCAATATGGGTATCAAAATTCATGAAATTTCTCCAGTAGGATATTTCTCAACGTTTAGTGGCAATCTGATGATTTGTCCTCGGACCTGTTTATCCGGAACAGGTTCCCATGGGGCCTCGAGTGGCCATGAACATTTTCAGTAGAAACTCCTGGCAATATGGGTATCAAAAATTCATGAAATTTCGCCAGTAAGCTATTTCTTCAACGTTTAGTAGCTATCTGATGATTTGTCCTCGGACCGGTCAATCCGGAACAGGTTCCGTCAGGCTTCGAGTGGTCATGAACATTTTCAGTAGAAACTCCTGGCAATATGAGTATCGAAATTCATGAGATTTCTCCAGTAGGATGTTTCCTAACGTTTTTGTAGCTATCTGATGATTTATCCTAAGATCTTGAGTCTCAGTCTAAGGACACTAACCACCAGATTTCCACTAAACGTTAGAATTATCCTACTGGAGAAATTTCATGAATTTTTATACCCATATTGCCAGGGGTTTCTACTGAAAATGGTCATGGCCAATCAAACCCCATGGGAACCTGTTACAGAATGGCCGTTCCAGGAACAAGTTGGCATATGGCCCACAATAGGATATAAATAGTTTCTAGGAGCTATTCCTAACATTCTGACATCCATTCTTGCAAATTCAATAGATGTTCTGATATTGTGACTGCACAGGAACACAGCCCCGGTAACCCGGATTTACAGGAACCAGATAAATTCAAATGGTCATTGCTTATAATGTTCATGAAGCCAATGAGTTTTGGAATCTAACGATGCCAAAAGAATTATAATCGGTCAATAAAGCCAGAGTTATGATCATATCGAATTTGGTGGGTATTCGCGGTTCCCTGTCGATCACTTAAGGGGTAAAAAATCGAGGTCCCCCCTTCGGTACCCCTTGCTACTATACGAAATGTTTTATGTAAAAGTTGCCTCCAACAATAATTAAGATGTCACTTGCATTTCAGCTTCCTAGTTTAAAATAAACTATGAAATTTAGTAATGTAAGACATGAAAGGTACCCGG
>JASCZW010015269.1:0-20962 GCA_034211315.2 Aedes japonicus | reverse complement strand
TTCGAAAGGTAGAACATGCACATGGAATCCTATTTTTTATCCCCATAGGATTACAATGATCGGGGTTGGTTTTTGAAAATTTTCAAGTGATTATGCCGGAAAGATTAGTCTAAAGGGCGATACGGTCAAAATTTGGTCAATATCAACTTGTCGTATTTCTTTCAATTTTGCATTTAAAAAACCTGAACACCCCTCATTTTGAAGGTGTGTGTGTGTAGAATGTTGCTCCTATTTTGATTTTGGAATTCACTCTTCAGTTGTCAAAATGCCGTCCAAGCAAGAAGAGCAGCGTATCAAAATTTTGCTCGCGCATCGCGAAAATCCGAGCTACTCGCATCGCAAAGTTGGCAAAATCGCTAAAAGTTGCCAAATCAACCGTTACAAATGTAAATTAAAGTGTTTGGGGAACGTTTGTCGACAGCCAGGAAGTCTGGATCGGGGGAAATCGAAAACCGGAAGCCGCTGAGACGACAAAGAGAGTGCCGGTAGTTTCAAGCGAAACCCTAACCTATCTCTCCGAGATGCCGCAAATAAGCTGGTGTATCGTTCGCCAACCGTGCATCGAGCCAAAAACGAGCCGGACTATCGACTTACAAGAAGGTAGTGACTCCAAATCGCGATGATAAACAAAATACGACGGCCAAGCGCGATCCCGGAGGCTGTGCACGACGATGCTGACGAAGTTTGACTGCGTGGTAATGGACGACGAAACCTACGTCAAAGCCGACTACAAGCAGCTTCCGGGACAGGAGTTTTATACGGCAAAAGGAAGGGAAAGGTAGCAGATATTTTCAAGCACACGAAACTGTCAAAGTTCGCAAAGAAATATCTGGTTTGGCAAGCCATCTGTACCTGTGGCTTGAAAAGCAGCATTTTCATAGCTTCCGGGACTGTCAACCAAGAAATTTACGTGAAAGAGTGTTTGAATAAACGTCTGCTGCCTTCCTGAAGAAACACGGTTGTTCCGTACTGTTTTGGCCGGATTTGGCATCTTGCCATTACGGTAAAAAGGCCATGGAGTGGTACGCCGCCAACAACGTGCAGGTGGTTCCTAGGGACAAGAACCGTCCCAACACGCCAGAGCTCCGCCCAATTGAGAAATACTGGGCTATTGTCAAGCGGAACCTAAAGAAGACCAAAAAAACTGCTAAGGACGAGCAGCAGTTCAAGGCAAACTGGCTTTCTGCGGCGAAGAAGGTGGACAAGGTGGCTGTACAAAATCTGATGGCAGGGGTCAAGCGTAAGGCCCGGCAATTCGGATTTGGAAAAGCGGAAGCCTAACTGAATATTTTTCCTGAATTTTATACTAATTGAACTTGAAAAAGAAATTTAATTTGATTTTTTAAATAAACGATTTCACCGATTTACACGCGTTTTCCCTTGACCAAATTTTGACCGTATCACCCTTTATGGTGACCAAATAAACACCGGGCTTTCGAAATCAGCTCACATAAACTTCTTGAAATTTTATGGGATTCAGTATCAGTCAGTGTAAGCGTTATGTTGTCCAGGTATTTGTTAAAGTCCGTGTTTTTGTACTTGTCTGTGTCATTATACTGTAAGTGATATTCTTGTCAGTGCAGTTTTTGGTATTTGAACAATTTCATATAGTACAGGTGTGACAATGTAACGCTATCTCCCTTATTCTACGCTCCCAAATGGAACAAAGTATTTGACGTTACCCAGACAACCAAAATGTACGTATATTGAAAGTTGTTTTTATGATATACAAACATATATAAGTAAGCAAATCGTTTAGAATACAAAAATATGGCTTATACGAGAAAAAGTGGAGGCCATATACGTGCAAATTCCATTGTTTTCTTAAACGAGTTGATTTGATATCGTATGCGATTGAATTTTTAATAACAAATTAGATTTAAAAAGGTTAGCGATGTATATCCGATTTAGTTTGTGACGCAGTACGATGAATAAATGACACATCGTATATAAGTCGAAATTTTGCACTCTTTACGATTAAACATAAACATAATACGATAAAGATCACAGTTAATTGCGATTTTGAATTAAAATATAGGAATATACGATACTATTTGAACACTGTTATACGACTTGTGGTTGTCTGGGTAGACTCATCGGGAAAATAAGCTGCTCTGTTGGACATGTGTGGACGGTCAATTAATATATAGTTATGTTTGTATGTATGATGTGTATGTAGTTTTACACGTAGGTCTTTCTTGGGCGGCTACTTGGTCTTGTTCCAACCAGAGGCCGAGATGCCTGATTGTCCAGGTTGCGTCGCCATGAGACTCGGATTTGCTTCCACTGTGACCCTACCAGGCTCTTTTTGTTTCTTTTTTTGTTCTAGAAGTATACAAACGTATTCGCTCCTCTGCCAAAAACAGCCAAACCAAATGTAGAATCTGTGTGGTGATGCTTTCCAGAAAATTGCAGACCCAAAAAACTCAGTTATAATATAAGTGTTGAAATTAATAGACGATTCTTTGAATAGCAGTAATATAATTGAAATTATTCATATTCTATACATATTGTATGAAAATAAGAACAGGTGTCGAATTAATATTTACCATGCTACTACTAGTGGGTTCAAATGCACTTCTGGTCCACATCACTCCTGGCAACATTGGTTTGCATCTTTTTCGTTTGGGTAAAGATCCACATAAGCCCTGGAACCTGGTAGTTATTAAGCTACCACAAGGTTTTGCCAATGCCCAGGGCAAACATTCATGGAATACAACTTTGATCCTAATGTTGCATTGCAATCAAGAAATGAAAATAATAATGCTCTTGAATCTCTGGCTTTCTCAATAAGCAGAGCAAGAGCTGCTTCAGAACCAAAATGCGAGGTTAAATTCGATTCAGTTATAATTGATCACGATCATCAGCTCTTGATTCGTCTGAAAGATGTACGTAGGCGTCAATATCAAAGAACACGTGATCCCCTATGAAAGTCATATAGTGAGATTTACGAAAACACATTAAAAAACGCTTTTCTGCCCTGAGGAACAAACATTTTGAAAATAATGTGTCAAAATTAGATCCGAGTTCTAAACCTATCTGGAAACTCTCTAACATCTTGGAAAAAAAACCCTCAAAAACCTATACCAGCGCTTAAGGAATGTGAAAAAAGGTTGCTCACAAATGTGGAAAAAGCTCAAAAACTTGAATCCTAGAGGGTTTGAGCTGTTTAGTGGAATACTTGTAACTATAATTTAGAAGAAAAATTAGTAATCTCCATTTAATTCAACTACTTTGCTTATCTTCGACAGATACGCGTATGTTCGTCTACAATGTCAGATTAGTGTCTCGTACTAATAACTCGAGTTATTAGTACGAGACACTGAAGAAGTCTGCACATTGTAGACGAAATATGCGTATCTGTCGAAGATAAGCAAAGGTAGTTGGAATTAAATGGAGATTACTAATTTTTCTTCTAAATTATAGCTCAAAAACTTGTTAAGCAGTTTGAGAGCTCCCATAATTTCAGTTTGGGTTTTACAAGTCCTATTGATGATCAGGTTTCCAGGGTGTATCTGAATATTTTCTCTCAAGAAATGATGATTCTTGGGGAACTGATTTGGATGAAGTAAAAACTATAACTAAAAAATGTCAAAATATGAAAGCACCAGGTTATGATGGTATTTTCTATATCCTCATCACTGAGAGTATTTTGGCTTTCTTGGTAAAACTATTTAACAGATGTTTTCATCTGGCATACTTTCCAGATAAATGGAAAAATGCAAAAGTCGTACCTATTTTGAAGCCCGACAAACATCCGGCTGAAGCTTCTAGCTACCGACCGATCAGTTTGCTTTCTTCAAAAAGTAAGCTTTTTGAAAAAAATAATTTTGAATAGAATGATGCTTCACATCAATTCAAACTCATTTTTTGCTGATGAACAGATTGGATTTCCCCATGGGCACTAAACTACGCATCAACTTTTGAGAGTTACAAATTTAATTCGTTCAAACAAAGCTGAAGGCTGCTCCCCTGGAGTTGCTTTTCTAGACATAGAAAAAGCATTCGACCGTGTTTGGCATGGAGGTTAGATTGCGAAACTAAGAAAGTTCAATTTTCCGCTTTATTTCAAGAAAATAGTTCAAAACTACTTAACTGATAGAACTTTGCAAGTAAATTATCAGAATTCTAAATCTGATCAATTGCCTATTAGAGCTGGTGTTTCTCAAGGTAGCATTCTTGGGCCAATACTATGTAACACTTTCACATAAGATCTCCCTGATTTACCTCAGGGCTGACAAAAATCTTGCTTTGCTGATGACACAGGCAAGTCTTCGTGTTATACCCAGGAGGCCAAAAAAAAGCTTGGAGATTTTTACAGGTTATTTTCAAAAATGGAAGATTTCTCCTAATGCTTCCAAACCCAACTTATAATATTTCCACACAAGCCAAGAGCTGCATTTTTGAAACCAAGTAATAGTCATATGGTCACTATGAACGGAGTTCCAATTTCTTGGTCAAGTCAAGTCAATTATCTTGGACTGATATAGGAAAGGCTTGTAAGATGGAACACGATTCGTTTTTGCTCGTAACATGTAGATTTTTTTTTATTTTTTCGAGGATTTTTCGAAAGAGGAACTAAAGGGCTTCAAGTTTTCCCACGGAACTGATTATTTATAGCAATAAAAAAAATTATGGCCAATTTTCGAAATTCATCGAAAATTGCAATTTCAAAAAATGTATTGTTACATTTCAATTTATTATTGATTCCATGGCATTTTTAAACATAAAAAATGTTATTCATATGTTTTAAAACGAAAAAAAAATGTGTTCAATCGTACAAGCTCAACAGTGTTCCATCTTACAAACATGACGCCATAAACACATAACATCAAACATTTGTTTCACTTTACGATTTGTTTGGAAATGCCTTTGGATCATAAAAATACACCAAAAATGCTAGCCAACACAAATGTTAACCTTTTAATATCGATGGGAAGTTTCCACTTACTAAGCACAAGAAATAATTGCTATTTTAATTATGCCAACACTTTCGAACAATGAAACCTGGAAGAGCTAGATCGAATGAGTGTATTCACTCCAAAAGCAAATGAAAATTGAAGAATAGTAAAAAAAATGAGGTTAACACTTGTCAGCGCGATCGTGTTGTCGCTATGAATGACAAAAGTGGCGCTGTTGCATCTTACAAGCCTTTCTTCTACTTGATCAAAAATTAACTTTTAAAGATCACATTGGAGGCATTCAAGCCAAATTTAATAAATACATAAGATGTTTATATCCTCTTAAAAACAGAAAATCCAAACTTTGTTTAAAGAACAAACTTCTAATATTCAAATAATTTTTTAGACCGGCCATGCTTTATGCGGTGCCAATATGGTCTAGTTGTTGTGCTACTAAGAAAAAAGCACTCCAAAGATTCCGAACAAAGTTCTGAAAATGATTTTGAAACTGCCACCCTGCTTCAGTACTGTTGAATTACATAGAATTTCAAACGTTGAGACTCTAGAAGAAATGTCCAACAAAATAATTCATAATTTTAGTAGTAGCTGTTTCTAGCTAGGCAGCCATTGGTTATGTTAGCAAGCTGGCTCCGTTCCTGAAAAAATGCCTTGATGAATGGCATCGAGAAGGGCAAATTTGTCCAAACCAAGGGATCCGGTACATCGGTTCGAAGACAGCGGCCAAGAAACCGAAAATCTTGCAGCCGAAAAAGACGCTTCCAAGAAGTAAACTTGGAATGTTGTGTCACATAACCACACACCCAAAACAGTCCTTTTTAGAACTACCAATACAGATTTCTATTAAGAGTTATTTCACAAACCAAGTGGGAAACTCAAGGCTGTAGAAGATGCCTTTACAAACAGCCGAGCACTCGGCACTGAAGAAGTCTATCAGTCGCAGACGAAATAGGCGAAATTTGACGGAAACTGTCAAAAGATAAGAGTTTTCTCGTGGAATTCAAAGGAATTTACTCGCTATAGCTAGTGGTAGTTTGAAAAAGTTCTTCATTTTTTTTTTAAAGTGGACAAGTAGAGTGAAGATTTAAAATTTTCTAGCTTTCCATTTACGAACAGTTTTATACTTTCAAATTACAGTTTTAAGCAAGACTTCAAATCCTGAGTTAAACTCGTTTAGATTTTGAAGAATGTTTTGTTTGAATTAGCTATTAGACTAGATCCGGAGCAATTTGCGATTAAGGCGTACATGCAACATATAAACAAAATGTTTTTTTCAAATATAATGTGCTTCAATTTTAATAATTAAATATTGTTTTTGCAAAGAGCGAAGGGTTTTTTCCTAATCAAAACAATTCACTCTGCGATTTACGCCAAATTGATTGTTGACAAAGTGAAAGGCCTAATTTAATTCACAACAAAAACATGGCGTTGAGTAATAGGCGATATTGACAAAAAATCAAAACAACGGCGAAAAGTACAAGGCGACACTGATAAAATAATCAAAACAACGGCGAAAAGTGAAAGGCGAAACCAAAATCAAAATCAAAACAACGGCGAATAGTATACGGCGATATTTTTATTTCCAGTCCTTGGGGGGGCAAAATTGAAAATGGCGTAATCAAGCATCCTAGTATTGACAGGCGAATATTAAAAATGTGCAAATATCAATGAATAACGAACGAATTCCCATCAGTATTATATATGAATCAGAAGCTAGATTTGTTCTCTGTCTGTATGCTAGATTGTATTTGAATTTATTCGTTAATTTGTAAATTACTGTTTGAAATTCTACTTGCAGTATTACAATCATCACTTCCCTTTTGTTTACATTCTGCATGTTCGCCCTAATCGCAAATTGCTCCGGAGATGTTTAACATTTTTTTCCAGTAGTGTAAGCAAACCTGACTTGGCGTACCGAATTATTGTGCATATCTCAGCTTTCTTTGATCAACTTTTCAAACTTGCCGAACCATGCATCATTCATGTGAGTGTGTAAACATATTTTCTAGGATTGGGGGCACATCCTATATTCGAGGTTCCGAGGCACAGACAAGCTTACTAACACGGGATTAGCAAGCAATTATGCTTTGGAGAGTAGTATCGCTCGTCATTTTCAGTGAAATCTCATCATCGAGCATTCAAAATGAATAGAAAAAAAAATTGAATTCCATTTTCATTTTGTGCGTTCGGAGGGGCAATAAGAGCGCAAGTCGGTCCAAGGTCAGGGAAGGTTAATGACGAACAAGTCTATTCAGACCACATGAGAACTACATGGGAAGGAACAAGGATAGATTGTGGTGGGTGGTTAGACGTTTTAAACCAGTAAAACATACTGCAAAAAGGAGACCCTATAATCGGTTAATCCCAATTCCGCACTTCAATGAAATATGGCATATCCTGAACAGAGAGAGTAAGATTGTGAATTCTCAAATCACACTTTATATAAGTTCATTATTTTTATCTTTCTGCAATAATACATAAAACTATTAAAATAGAAATGATTCAAAACTGATGTTTGGATCTTACTCTTTATGACTTTAATTCAAGAGACTATTAAAGCAAACCTAACCGATATGGAGAAGGATTGTTCTTTATCCTCAAGGCTACTCACCTCTCTAAGCGGAGCCTCCACGTCCTACTTTTTTTTTTATAAAACCTTAGCCTTTAATTTTTTGTCAGCCTATGTCTTAAGTAACACTTTTCGATGATCTTTCTTCGATTCGAAAGGTCTGATCCCTAGCTTAATAATATGTTGTTCGAGTTAGTGATTATGGCACGTTTAGATTATAATATATATTTGAATGTAGAATGTTTTGCACCTCAAACATCAGGACATATTATTAGTTGCCCACAATCATGATCAAAACACTCACCCTTTTCGAGAATGAAGTGAACAAAAAAAGTATTAATAATACCAATTGTATGGGTATATTTGATTTTTACTCAATGACAATAAGTGAATAAACAACAATCAAAGGAATGTCAAGCGAATGAAAAGTGCACTTTGTGTCGTTTTTCTAGATTATTTGATATCAGGTATTTGTAGATCGTTCCTAGCTTCGTCACAGTATCACCATAGACTAACTCTAAGACCAGTACTGCCGTTATACGCATAATTGTCCCATATTGCTTTTTGAAGATTTTCATTTTTCTTAATAAAACGGTCTATTTTCACGTATATTTACAGCAAACACAAACAAAAAATATTAGTTATTCGAAAAATTCTCGAAAAAATACCAAGTCTGTTTGTCCCATTGTGAAATTCTACGCATAACTGTCCCACTAGCGAAGTATTCAAAAGCAATGTATTTTACTTAAATTTTTACAAGCGTTTTGTTCAGAATTATATAAAACTAGATGCTAAGGACTTAAAATCGATGTGAGTGGAAAGCGAGAGGGGGCGGAGCGTCTCCGTTCAAAAACGTAAGGATGAGATTTCTAACAGTGGGTTGACAAATATACGTCACTTTAATTTGCACACAATTATGGGCACTTCCATTTTATTTGCACACAATTATGGGCACTTTCATTTTATTTGCACAATGGACTGATTACCAACAATGGTTACTAACTGACAAAATTATTGTGGGGTTAAAAAATACCGAAGTTTTTCAGAAAAAAAAATTATTATTTTTTAATTCCAAATACATAAACATAGCTCATAGAAAAAAAACATGGTTATTGCTCAGTTCCTTTCATTGTAGGCAACCTGAATTTGAATTTTTGTTCAGGAACATCTTCATGTTGCGTTGACAGCAACGCCTTCTTTACCGTCGATCCCTCAAGGAGAATTCTACCATGAGACGTGTTGATTCATCGTGAAGATCTTATTTGCGATTATTTTTAGTTGCTTCTTTAAGAAGTTGTTGTAATAAATCATGTGTTGACGTCTACGGAATTAGTGTATTCTATGTAGTATCGCCATTTTTCGATTTGGATATTCCAGATATTTTCAATGTACGGTCGCGAGTGAATCTAGTTCAGTGTGTTAATTCCGTTGTACTAACTGTTAATTCCGTTCAAGTTCATAATGATGCCATGCGCCGCTTTTCGTTTCTTGGTCAAATTCTCTTCCTGGATTTCTTATTTTGTTTTATTACTTGGGTTTCGTAAAAGCTTCCAACAGAATCGTCTCATATTTCTGAAGATTCCGCTGGGAAGCTTTTCACATTCGGTGCAGAATCGCTCTCCCGATCCGTGAATGAGATCGAACCCGTAAAAATCGCCATCACTATCATCACTTCCGTATGCAACACGGCCAACGCATCCATTTCAGATTTCGAGTAAAACTTTCAAAATTCTCAGTGGGATCTTATGCGTAGAATTGTTCAATTTATTCCATATTTCTCGGCATAACAGTCCCACCGAGCTTTTTTCGTTAAAAATAACATAAATTGAATCTACAAACGGAAAAAAATGATAGGATTCATTGGAAATGATGGTTTCCAACGTTATTTTGGACATAAAAGCATTATTTATTACGCCAATTCTTTCCCGATAACAAAAATATGTTTTAACTATAATTGCATTTTGCTCAGTTGTCTATTTTTCAATATGGGACAATTATGCGTAGAACGGCAGAGTAGGTCCCATACAAAAAAGATTTTTTTCTTGGCTCAGTCAGTACTAGAACATCGTCCCAAGCTCGGTCCCAAGCTCAATAATGCACCCCTTATAATGAACTCACATGAACACACTCTCAAATACTCTGTCAAAATAACACAGCAAATCAAAACAAAGGCGCAAATATGTATAACAAGGTGCTGGCTTCAAGGTGTAATTCGGACCAAGGGGTTCTACAACAGTGTACCAATTTCAAATCGCTAGTTACATATTGATTGTTGGTATCACACCTCTTTCAGTGCCTTTAAAAACAGAGCGTGATACTATCATTGCTGAACATGTTCTTGGTTTCCCATGTCGACATGTTGTATGATATAAGCCCTCTCACCTACGACAGGATGACAATTATGATCCTCGAGAGGGCTGAATGAACAAAAACAAAATTCATTGAATTTACGAACATTTTTCGAAATGCACTACGAATGTGGTGGACTGAAGATGACACGATATACGACTGCTAAAGCAAATTCAGCTAGGATTGTGATATCAGTAAGGGGTCAGAATAGGTCGTGTAGTACACGACCCATTCTGACCCCTATGGTGCCTGATACATATGGTGCCCATATGTTCATCCGTAAAATTGTTTTTTCCAATTAACCTCGGAGAAGACAACACAAGCCTCCCGTCGACGACGCGCAGAAGCGATTGAACTCTTTGATTTCGTTGACAGGCAGAAACGACGACGACGATGACGTGCAGCTGATCGGGGCGTCGTGAGGCGTGGCCGCAATGCGTTTTCTGGTTCGCGCGCAAGCATAAGCGGCGCAATGTCGGTGTCATGAACACCGCCGGGCCTTTGCTGGGTAGCCTTGCTCTCCGTTGGGCGGATCTATCTTGCAGTGCGTTCACGCGTAACGGCGGATAATCATGTCGCAGTTTGACGGCGCATGCGACTCGACGTTGAACTTATCGTGGGGTGGCTCAACAGGGCGGCCAGTCGGTTGGACGACATGATTCTGCTGATCGTAATGCGAGGAACCAGTCGGTCGCAGCCGGGTGGAGGCTGGAGTTTCACTTTTAAGTCGGATTCGAGATTGCTTTTTACGATGTTAAAATTTAACATTTAATGTGTGGAACATACGAAAAAAAACTAGAATTGCAGTACGCTGCATAATAAGGGAACGACATTTCGTTACATTCCTTTGCAATTATGGTACAACTTTTATTTATTGGTACAATTTTTATTCCGCCAGACAGCGATCGGAAGAGCCATTTCCCGTCGTAACGAACAAATTTCATGACGTTTACATTTAAGTAACATTGTCTATTCTACGAATTTGATTAAAGATACCGATTAGCAGGGATGCCTAGATATGCAGACATGTCTGTATTTATACAGACATTTTCTCGAGGCAATTCACGCCAAGGGCTCCCACAAAACCATTTTTCTGTAAACAATGACTTTGAACGTTCGATTTCTTTCGAAACTCACATCACTCTCGATGCAACGAAAGCAGCATCTGGTACAAGAATGTTAAGTTCCTGCCATATGGAGTAGCTGGATATAGTGGGATTCTCGGATTCGTGAGATATCAACGTTTAAAGTCATTGTTTTACAAATGGCTTACAGGCCCTAATCATGAATTACTCGAGATTTGATCATGCATTCAGACCTCATAGAGATAACATACATTATAGCGATAAATTTACAGATTTTTACAGACATTGATGTCCTCAGTAGGATGATAATAAAAGATAATATTGAAAAGATTTTATTTTCCATATGGAGGTGGCATGTCTAGTTTCTTGACCTAAAGCATTCCATTTTTTTTAAAGTATCTTAGAAAACTGATTAACTTATCAGTGGTTCAGAATTTGTTTTGAAGCTCCTTTTACATCCAAAAAGACCTTAGTTTGGTCGTCATTTTAAATATTTTGAAAATGAGCGAAAATTTTGGAGCTTCACTATGTTCTGTTTGATAGCACACTTATGACTAAATACTTATTCAGTTAAGCCGGAATGTAGTTTTTCTAACTTTAATTATAGTTCATTCATTTTAACGATGTCAATGTTGTCATATTTTATTTTTCAATTACGTTTTAGTTCTAAGTGAATTATTCATAGATGTTTGATGAAATGAAAGGTCGCATTCAAAATAATCATTCGTACTTGGAAGTTTGAAAACATTTTGAAGGAACTTTCATAAAATTTCAAGAATAGATCATTTGAGAATGGTTCAGTTAAAGTCCTGCTATAACTTCATGTATGTACTACAATGAAATTGGAAAAAGGATTTGAAATTGGCTCTGTGCTGCACGGAAAAAAAATCCGTACCCGGATCCGTGAACTGCTGTCATGAATTCGAGAACAAGCAAAAATACACAGTGAACTGAATCACGTTATCGGAAACTAGTTCACGTTTTTGGGTAAAAATCATGAAAACGTGAACTAGTTCACGATCCGTTTTCATTTTCGTGAACCCGTTTGTTTCTGTGTGTGGCAATCCCTTTGATCCCAAGCACACATCTTACACCTTGCAGTACGTGTCTCTGCGCTTCGCTACTAGAACCTTTGCTTTTGTTTCTGATTCGCTGTGTAATTTTGACAGAATTTTTTAGAAGCATTAAGGTTCATACGGGATCAAGTCCCTATCATTTCGAAGTTTTCTGAGCACAAACCTCGATTACTATGAGGACTTCAGGCGTGAAATTTTCAAGAATCGTTTGCTCCACTGGAGCATCCATTGGTAAACAAACCCAGCGTTGTTTGTTTTGTTTTATTTGTGATTTTTAGTCTCAAGAATCGTGGAAGCATAATAAACCTAACCTATAAATCGTATGGAAAAAGGGGGACTACCTCCAGTTTCACCTTAAGCTGGGGACCGAGATTGGAACTAATGCACTGGTACTTCTTGAGCCGAGTACTACATTTTCCTCTTTGACTATCCAGCCCTTTGGTACAAGCGGGACGGTAAAAACTATTAAGCTTTTTTCTTGGCATACATAAACATTTTTTAACCACAAGTGTACTTATCAGACCATTTAACGATCAGAGAAGAATTACAATGGTTATAAAGCTTTAACTTGAAAATTTGCAGGAACTATCAAAAAAAAAGTTACAAAACTTTTTTTAAATTTCTTAAAACATTTTCCGAGATGATTCGTGTTTTTAATCAAGCTTATTCAATAAAAAACGAAAAGGTGAGATATGTCAGTGACATATCTGCAAAGTCGACGTAGGACTGCTTGTTGATGTGGAGAAATTGTAATAGAATTAATAAATATCTACTTTATTTTGTTCAGTCTAAAGACTCTTCAAACAATCTATAATTAGTATTAGTTTTCCACGAAAATTAATATAGTCAACTCTTTATAACTTTTGAAGTGGCCCTAAAAAGGGCCGTTTGGTATTCAGTTATTCACTGTTCCTGAAGTGATCCGAGTAGCTTGTCGAGTACCGGTAATTGTCGAGTACCAGATGATGATTTGGTAGACAGTCGAATGGGTGGTCGTTGTTGTTGGTTCTGTTCCATGGAAGAAAAGCATATAATATTAGTCTTTAGATGTTTTAGGAGCGTTAATACTGTGTATGAAAATGTTGAATTCAACTCTTTAGAACTCCTCAAGTGGTTTATGGTCCGAGTAGTACAGACAATGGTCCAGTGCTAGGTGATGGTTGGTTGTCGAATGGGTCGATGTTGTCATTCCAGTTCATGTTCCACAATATCTGCTACCTGTTGATTTAATGGTTCGGGTGCTTCGAATGCGAGTATAGACAACAATAGGTGTAGGATACGAACAATATGAACAATAACGTCTGCACTCTACGCCGATATTTTTAACAAACGTTAAATCTATACAAGAACCACCAAGTGCGGTTGCTTCATTCCGAAGGTTTGCTAAAGTAAATTTTAAATGTTTTTGCATAAAATCTAGAAAATCTATGTTTTCATGTTTGGAAACGTCAATGTTAAAGTCTCCGGTCAACACAACTGGCGTATCTTGCGCAGCATACCTGAACAACTTGCGAATCAAGAACAATTTTAAATTCTTGGTAGTTGTTCCTGGTGAAATGTACACCACAACCAGCAGAACTTCAGTGTCCATTACTGATATATTAGCTGCACAAATGTCCCCAACGTTATCGACAACGCTGAACATCTCGCCATGATGTTCACTGAGCTGTTGGATCTTGTGGGTAGCAGCCATAGTGGTAGCCTTGTCCTGCTGATATATTGCTACACCACCTGCTCTCAAGTTGCAGCGTTTGAACTGAACGATGTAGTGGTAGCCTTCAATATTGACTAAGGAGTCATTGTCTAGCCAAGTCTCACTCAGTGCGAGGAATTCCACGCTTGTCAAAATCCGATCTGAGGCGATATCCATCACGTGAGCGTTCAAACTTTGAACATTGATGCTCATCAACGAGGTGGCAGAACCCTTGCTTTCCAAAACTTGGGATGGTTTATCCCCAAGTGTTTGTAATCGATGGTTTTCAGACACTGCAGCTCGTTCCTGAGGTCTACCATCTTAGGTGAGTTGCTACCTTTAGCATGATGGAACTTAAAGGCATTGGTTGGGTTTGTTAAATACAGCCCCTGGATTGACTGAACACGTGACAATCCAACATACACTAACTGCTGGGTACCGAGAGCTGCTGCTGCCAAAGCTGGGTGCTGCCACGACCAGCTGGGCACTGCTGGGTAACCAGAGCTGCTGCTGCCACAGCTGGGTACTGCCTAGCCGGGTGCTGCCCAGCGGGATATTGCCACCACCAACTTCTCCCACCGGGAGATCCGCGCAGCTCCAATGCTGCCGAAAGAATGAGGCATTAGTTAGTAGTAAAATATGCTTTTATTTATCAGTTTTTTTGTCGTATAAACTAATTTTACAGATTAAGTGTTTCAGCCCAATGGGCTCTTCAGCTTTGTTAATGAATTGTTTGTGTTTGGTGTTTTTAGTGTGTTTATGTTTTACATGAAATATTCAGTTCGGCTCTTGGGGCATTGTTAGTTTTAAAATTTGATAACCTACCTAATCTACAACTAAAACTACAATTTGAAAATCCTAGGGTGGGGAACCAGATTCCGAATGATCTGGTGATCCGATGTTAGGCAGCGTGCCCTGTACCGATTGATAGACTCACTAAAGCGATCGTCGAGCATTTTTATCTCGGCCAGACGGTGGACCTCAGATGTTCTTGTCCTCGGAGGAGTGTTCATTATCATCCTGAGGAACTTGTTTTGTACTCTCTGAAGTTTCAGGAGATGTGTTTTTGCACAACTTTCCCAGATTGGCATTGCATACTCGATGACCGGAAGTATAATTTGCTTGTAGACAGCAAGCTTATTTTTAAGGGATAATGTAGACCTTCTGTTGATCAATGGGTACAGTAGTTTCAACAGAGTATTACATTTTGTGACAGTTTTGTCAACCTGATCCCTGAAAATAAGCTTGCTGTCTAGAGTGACACCAAGATAGACAGCTGATTTAGTCCATTCCACCGTTGTGTTGTTCAGGCTTATTTTACAATTCTCAGGCGGCACAAGTCTGGGAGAATTAGTATGTGGAAACAGGATGACCTGGGTTTTCGCTGCGTTGATACAAATCTTCCATTCAGTGAAGTATTCTGACAGAACATTCAGGCTTCGCTGCAGTTTCGCGGCAAGCGCTCTTATTACCCTACCATTGTGGACGACTGCGGTATCATCGGCGAACAACGACAGAGATCCATTTTCAGGGAGCGGGGGTATATCCGAGGTGAATAGATTGAACAGAAGTGGACCTAATATACTTCCTGCGGAACACCGGCGGAGATCTCCTGACTACCGGAAACTGCACCATGCAACGAAACACGGAATGTCCTGTCAGAGAGATAATTTTTAATAATCTTCACCAGGAAGATTGGAAGATTGTATAGCTTGAGCTTGTACACCAAGCCATCATGCCACACATTATCGAAGGCCTTCTCGATATCGAGAAGGGCCATAGCGGATGTTTTCGAAACAGACTTGTTCCGCCTGAGGATGTTCATGACTCGATTAAGTTGATGGATTGTTGAGCGACTATGACGGAAGCCAAATTGTTCGTCAAGCATGATGTTAAGCTCGTCGGCGGATGAAAGAAGCCGACGGTGGATCGCTTTTTCAAACAGCTTGGATACTCCTGAGAGAAGGCTGATTGGTCTATAGCTTTTGGAACACGAAGGATCTTTCCCAGGTTTCCGGATGGGTATGACTTTAGCTGACTTCCAACACGAGGGGAAGTAGCTAAGTCGCAGGCATTGGTTGAAAACCATCGCCAGATGGTTATAGAACTGGGGGCTCAATTGCTTGAGCTCCAAGTTCAAGATGTTATCGAAACCTGGGGCCTTCATGTTCTTAGACGCTTTGATATAGGTCAACAACTCGTCAGCTGAGATCTCTAACTCTTCCGAGAAGTCATTGGGACTTAGATGGATGTTGTTCACAACCTCGCTAATGAGGCATTAGTTCAAAAATGGGTCTTTTATAAGCTCCCAGCTACTCGCTGATCTCGTTGTCCGCTCTGCTGTTTGCTGATTGGTTAATACGCTGATGTGGTATTTTGGTGCGAGTGTGATATTCTTCATTTCCCGCTCATTTCTTCTACTGGTGATTCATATCGAAATGAATATGAAAACAATTTATATGTATATATGATAATTAATATGTATATAATTTTGTTAAATATTCAAATAATAATAAGAATTATTGTTATTATTTTAAAAATAATGAAAATTATTATTAGAAGAGTTTAAATCAGTAAAGATATTATCTTTCAAATGTCTTTACACATAGCTAGAATATCATGAGAATTTAATTTATTTCTTCTATATTCTGTTTCTTCTCTACAATAAATTAAATAAAATCTTTAGTTGGGAAAATTGTGTTGAAAAGGACCCTTTTTATTAATTGTCGGGGAGAGGGGGGGGCTTCTCGAGTAGCAAGATGGACTGAATTTTCTCCGGCCTCTTGGAGTAATGTCGTGTTGATGTAACGCCATGTAGTGAAAATGTCGATTCGATCAAGATAAAATATTAATTTAACAAACTCTTTTATTGGGAAAATTGTTTTGGTCGCCCAGAAAGAACAGGTTGTATTAATTATCAGGGGGACATAGGAATCAAATTGGCTTCTCGGTCTTCTCAAGTAGCAGGGTGGCCTGAATGATTGGCGGTAATCACCTGTGAAATTGTCAGCAGAGAAAATCGGATTTACATATGATAAGCAGCATCAGCTTCGGTCACTTTATCCGCTCTTGAAGTAACGCAAGTAACATTACAACCATGCGTTGTAATGAAATTGTCGATTATCTTATGATAAAATAATATTTTAACAAACTCTTTAATTGGTAACATTGTTTTGTTCGCCCTGAAAAGGACGGGTTTTATTTAATTGTCGCGGGGCAACATGGTACACGTTCGAAATTTGCTTCTCGGTCTTCTCAAGTAGCAGGATGGCCTGAATAATTGGTAGGAAACCACCCTAAGAAATTGTCAGAACAGAGAAAATCAGGATTTACATATAAATAGACGCGGATCGGCCATTTTATCCGGGCTTTTCAAGTAACGCCATGTTGAGTCGGTGCGTTGTAATGCTACTTTCATTACTCGATTAGCTCATAAGATATTAATAAAACAAACTCTTTAATTTGGCAAATTGTTTTGTTCGCCCTGAAAAGGGCGGGTTTCATCAATTGTCGGGGGAACGCGATCGAAATTTGTATGTATGGCCTGAATATATGACAGGAATCCACTGTATGTACTGTCATCGTCATCTGCTTTTTAAGTCACGACCACTTGGTTTAAGGGGATGGATGTGGGTCGAGACGTCATTCGTGTCATATCTCGCCTCATGTCCAATCATTATTCTTTGAACGCTCATTTATACACGGTTGGGCTGAGCGACAGCAATCTCTGTGAGTGTGGACAAGGCTATCAGGACGCAGATCACGTTATTTGGTCTTGTGCTGAACATCGTGGAGTCAGATCGGGGCTCTGTGATTCCCTTCGGGCTCGAGGTAGACAACCCAATGTGCCAATTCGAGATATCTTGTCTGTACGTATTTGGGAGTACATGAAACTCATTTATGTGTTTTTGACTAACATTAGCATTAGATTGTAGTTAGTTTAACCTGTATGTTTAGTTTAAGTTTTTTTCTGTGTATGTGTTTTTTTCTTTTTCAAAAATGTTCAAGTCAAAAGAAAACCATGAGCTATAAGTGTTTCAATAATTTAGAATTTAAATTTAATGTGTTATGTGAACCATACTTTAAATTTCCACCCTCTTTCCCATCCGTAATTTGTAATTCCTATTAACCTCGAGACGGCCGCGAGTAATCGGCTCTATCCCCTAACTTTAGTTTCAAGATAAATGATATATAAAAACATGATTATTTGGCTCCGTAAAGTTGATTCGATGAGCCTGTACAAATAAATGATTCATTAAAAAAAAGTCACGACAGGCTGGGCACTGCTGCCACGACCAGGTGGGCATTACTTCTACCAATGCTGGGCATTGCTGGGTACCGAGCGATGCTGCTGGGTGCTGCCCAGCACCGGGAGATCCGCGCAGCTCCAATGCTGCCGAACGAATGAGGCATTTGTTCGGAAATGTGTCTTTTATCATGGCATCGGGTACCATTGCATGAACAAAAGGGGTATCAACTAAAGCAATGTGAATCAAATTCATAAAAAGGGGAGGGAATCAGATGTTTCGCCAAACACTAGCGTGAAACAGAATCTACCTCTCGAGAACAAAGAATAATAAGAAGAAGACGATGGGAGACGTCTCTTGCTTAGATTTGAAAACTGTGCTAGGAAATTTCGTTAATTTATTCTGCGAATCGAAATTATAAGACATCACCTTACATTTACGTTATTTTTAATAAGTTAATGTTAAAAATCAATTAACTTGATTACTAAAACTGATACGTAGAATTATTTCCAATCGATTGGTGCAAACGATATGAAAATCGTTTATACAATGACTTAGTTATTATCGCTCAAAATATCCAAAACGACCCGTAACGCGGTCGATTTCAGAAATTTTAGAACGGCGCCCCAGTATAGAAATGAAAGACGTAGTCCTACGTCAAAACTGAAATATGTTCCTACTGGAAAATCCCATAGAAATCCATGAAGCTTATCAGATTATCAAGAAGTGAAGATTTTGTTTAGAATGAAGTGGATTCAATATAATTTTTAAGAGGTCTCTTAATGATTTCTACTTACTTGAACAATCGAGCTGTTCAAAAAACAAAAAATTTATTAATTCTTAAAAAATCTGCGGAGTTCATCACAATTTCAACAATATTTAAAAAAAAAAAGCTGATCTTAGTTTTAAAAAAAAGTTGAATTTGTAATAGCATGAAAGCCATTTTTCTGAAATGATACTGTCGAGCTCTTAGCTCATATACGACAACCGTTTTCTTGTGGAATCAGGATTATTAACAGTGCCGTGTGCCTTTCGACATATTACTTAATTAATGTTTAGAAATAAACGCAAAAAGAACGCCAAAAAAATTTCTTTGTCAAAGTCAATGCTGTAGAAACTTCAGATAATTATATAAGTTTACGAGAAGAAAAATTAAATACGAAACAAAGAGACGGAAGGTTTGTAAATGAGCTTAAATTAAGCATCGGGCATGAGCTCAAATTAAGGTCAAAATTTAAAAAAATTTTACATTCTTCGATACCGTTCTGAGAATCAAACCAAAAAAGAAGCGTTTCAGAGTTGAGATTATTACCTAGCTTTAACGAACTCCAGTGCTTCTGAAAAATACATATAAGCGTATGCATTACAAAAATGGACTAACTTAGCTAGAAAAGATGGTTGAATTAAACAAAGCTTCCTTAAACTCTATGTCTCATTGTGAGCTTTTACAAAGAAACCGCTTCGAAGCTTTGTCGAGCAGCCGTGTGTAGCAGTTGAAAATTACACTGAAAATTAATTTTCGGTTATTCTACGAAACCGAAGGAAGGACTGTTTTCTGCAACGAAACTGTTTTGTACTTTTTAAGAAGCTACCTTCGTATTCAATGCCACAAGCGCTATGTCAAAAGCACTAAGCATTTGTTCATTCTACAAAAAACAATACAAAGAGCTACGAGTAATTTGTTGCCAATAAAAAGAAACACCTTTCTGGTGGATTGCATGAACGACCAACAGATCTTCTTCTTTATCGGCTCAAAATATAATTGAACAAAAAAGCGCAACCACGAGGAGAGATGTACAGCGTTTTTATTTTTTTAAAGTTTCTGACGCGAAGGTTCCATCCTTGCATTTTAAGGACGAGCTCTCTATCGAGTGAGTGATTGATCTTACTCAACCATGTTGACTCGTGAAAGTTACTAGATTGTTGTCCATGAGGTTCTAATTCTTGACAGCACTTTCATTTCTATTTTGGGATTATTTAATGATTCCCGTACCCATCCTAAAGGCTGTATTCGATGAAATTTGCACACACGGCAATTGTTTCGCTAACTTTTAAAGACTGTATTCGATGAAATTTGGACACACGCACTTGTTCGTAACTTTTTAGCGTGTGGGTAAAAATTATTGAAGATGTTAACTGAAATGTATTTCATTGTGTTGTATCAATTGTGTCTGGCAATGAGTTTCGTGAAAATCGGTCGAGTGATTTCAGTGATGGCTTTGAATGAAGAATAGTGCGCCAACGAAATTTTGGGCACTCACTTCGAAGAACCCAAACGCTTCTCATCGATGGATCGGAAAACAGCTCGGAATCGACATTCAACCGTATTTCATGTGATCAAAACGTCTCAAGTACCGTAAGACAAACCAAGCGGAAAATGGTAGTGGCAAAACACGTGGCACATCAAATCCGGAGAAGGCCGGGATGGTATCGAGACCAATTTAAGCGTTATCCCAACATTTCGATCAGGGATGTTGCGAAGAAGGCGAAAGTTTCGGTTTGTTTTGTGCAGAAAACAATGAAACGTTCTGGATTACAGTGTGTACAAAGGTCCAGACGGCACCGAACCGGAGCGATAAAAAGAACTCGGTGGCCTAAACCTCGTGCAAGAAAAACTGGCCAGAGAGGCGGCTCACAAAACCGTTCAGCATGTGCTGATGGACGATGAGACCTACACTAAAGTCGACGCCAAACAAATGCCAGGACAGGAACACTACGTCGCCACCTCTCAGGTTGGCCGTTCCGGGAGAGGTGCTGGAAGAAGAAACTTCGCTCTGAGAGAACTTGCACACAAAAATTCCTTGTCGGGCAAGCGATCTACGGTTGCGGCATAATGAGTCGACCCTTCATCACCTCTGGGACCGTCAACCGGACAAATCTACAAGGACGAATGCCTCCAAAAACGACTTCTTGCCGCTTCGCGAGATCTCACGATGGCTGGCATACTATCTTGGCCGGGTTGTGGCGTCTTGCCGCTATGCCCGGCCCGTCTGGGCGCTGGCTGCAAAGATAATAATGTGGTTT
>JASCZW010015268.1:0-20963 GCA_034211315.2 Aedes japonicus | reverse complement strand
GGATACATATTTTCATCAGAAATTCCAGGAAGATCCAAGAATATTGGATATGTCATACTTTCAGTTCTTAAAATGAACTATTCGTCAATTTTGAATGTATTGTTCTCGATGTATTTTAAATATTATCATTAATAGTCTTTAATGACCTGTTTATGTTAGTTATATAAAAGGGGAAATTACATAAATATTAGAAAATTTCATATAATCAGTCCATAGAATGAATTATTAGACAATCCTAAGCGTCAATTTTGATTATCGATATGGATTCAAGATGCTTAATAAGTACATGTTCGTTGAAAATAGTAAATGAAGACTTTGTGTAATTTTTCGAATATACTCGTTGCAGTTCAAAACCAGACCACTCGAGCCAATCGATGCTGCTCTAATTCTATACAGTCGCATAGTGTGGCTAGTCCGCTGTATGTGCTATACAACGCTTCCAGATGCGACACAATAGAATGCAAGTGGCATCGATTGGTGTGATTGGTCTTGTTCGGTTTTGGCACTGCAACGAGTATATTTTCATCTCACAATTATGTGCTCTCAGGTATTGTTTTGGTCATATCTCCATGAAGGATTATCCAACCATAATGAAATTTTGACCAGTTATTTGAAAATTTCATTAGGCACCAACAAAACTAAAATCGGTACACAAATAGCTCAGTATGTAATCGGAGACTAAACTGTTTGATTACTATTATAATAGGCCGTCATAGTACTGTTTCGATCATATCTTCGTAACAGAAATGTCCGAATGAAAAAAACAATAACGTTCTATGGAAATGTTGTAGCTTTCATTTGCCGTCAACAGAACTGAAATCGGTTCACAAATGGCTGAGAAACCGATGTGACATTATTTGTAACGCGCACACACACACACACACACACACACACACACACACACACACACACACACACACACACACACACACACACACACATACATGTGCTCAGTTCATCGAGCTGAGTCGAGATGAGTATATGACACTCGGCCTGTGGGCCTCGGATAAAGTCGAGTTTCAAGCGATCTGACACTCTCTATTGATGTAAGAAGGTTAAAATAACAGGCCAATACAATACTTATATCTGAAAAATATCCCAATGAAAATCACTATTATAATAACAAAAATGTATTACATTAGAATTCATCATATAGGTATCGTAAATGTTGATGGTTATTTTAGATCCTGAATAACTCATAATTATTTGAATAGTAAAACTTTGCTTGTAAAATAATAAAATCAACAAAATAGTGCTATTATCATCAAAACAACTGATCACTAAATTTTATGAATATCCAACGAATAGCAACAAAACATGCCATAATCTAATAATATAGTCTAAAATATTATCTCAGAGGGCGAATACGATCATAATCAACATGTGATAATGCAATTGTCATTGTCTTGGATCAAACAATCAAAGTCAAATAATAACATGTAGAATTCAATTGATTATCTATATATATTTATATGTATATATATATATATATATATATATATATATATATATACATATATATATATATATATATATATATATATATATATATATATAAATATATATATATATATATATATACATATATATATATATATATATATATATATATATATATATATATATATATATATATATATATATATATATATATATATGTATATATATATATATATGGATATAAATATATAAAGAGTTAATCAATTATAAATATATATATTATATATATATATATATATATATATATATATATATATATATATATATATATATATATATATATATATATATATATATATATATATATATATATATATATATATGTATATATATACATATAAAATATATATAGATAATCAATTTAATTTTACTGTTATTGATGACTTTGATTGTTTGATCAAGACTAAGTGACAATTAAGCGATTATCATGTTGATTATGATCGTATCTCATTTTTTCTGAATATTATTTTAATTTGTATATTATTTGGATGAAATTGGATTACATATTTTTATTGTTATTCGTTGGATATTCCACAAATTTGGGTGATTACAGTTATTTCTGATGATAATAACTATTTTGTTGATTTTTTTTATTATTTTAAACAAAGTTTTTACTATTCAAATAATTGCGATTATTCAGGGATCTCTAAAATAACCATCAACATTTTTGATGTATTTATGATGAATTCTACCGTTGTAGTAATTAATGATTTTTTGTTATTATAATAGTGATTTTCATTAGGTTATTTTTTCAAATACAAGTATTGTATTATTTGTTATTTTGTACCCTTCTTACATCAATAGAAGGGTATTAGATCAGCTTTCTGAAAACTCGACTTTTATCCGAGGCCTACAGGGCTGAGTTTCATATACTATCTGGACTCCAGCTCGACGAACTGAGCACATGTCTGTATCTGTGTGTGTGTGTGGTGTGTGTGTGTGTGTGTTGTTGGTGTGTGTGTGTGTGTGTGTGTGTGTGTGTGTTGTGTGTGTGTGTGTGGTTACAAATAATGTCACATTGGTTTCCTCAGCCATTTGTGAACCAATTTCAGTTCTGTTGACGGCAAATGAGAAGCTACAACATTTCCATAGAACGTTATTGTTTTTTTTTTCATTCGGACATTTTGTTACGAAGATATGATCGAAACAGTATATGACGGCCTATTATAATAGTAATCAAACAGTTTAGTCTCCGATTAAAGGGCGATACGGTCAAAATTTGGTCAATATCAATCTCTGACGTATTTCTTTCAATTTTGCATTCGAAAACCTGAGCACCAACTTCATTTTGAAGGTGTGTGTGTGTAGAATGTTGCTCCTATTTTGATTTTGGAATTCACTCTTCAGTTGTCAAAATGCCGTCCAAGCAAGAAGAGCAGCGGATCAAAATTTTGCTCGGCAGCATCGCGAAAATCCGAGCTACTCGCACGCAAAGTTGGCAAAATCGCTAAAAGTTGCCAAATCAATCGTTACAAATGTAATTAAAGTGTTTGGGAAACGTTTGTCGACAGCCAGGAAGTCTGGATCGGGGGGAAATCGAAAACCGGAAGCCGTGCTGAGACGACAAAAGAGAGTTGCCGGTAGTTTCAGCCGAAACCCTACATCCCTATCTCTCCGAGATGCCGCAAATAAGCTGGGTGTATCAAGTCTACAACCGTGCATGCAGAGCCAAAAACGAGCCGGACTATCGACTTACAAGAAGGTAGTGACTCCAAATCGCGATGATAAACAAAATACGACGGCCAGAGCGCGATCCCGGAGGCTGTACACGACGTATGCTGACGAAGTTTGACTGCGTGGTAAATGGACGACGAAACCTACGTCAAAGCCGACTACAAGCAGCTTCCGGGACAGGAGTTTTATACGGCAAAAGGAAGGGAAAGCGTAGCAGATATTTTCAAGCTACTGACGAAACTGTCAAAGTTCGCAAAGAAATATCTGGTTTGGCAAGCCATCTGTACCTGTGGCTTGAAAATGCAGCATTTTCATAGCGCTTCCGGGACTGGTCAACCAAGAAATTTACGTGAAAGAGTGTTTTGAATAAACGTCTGCTGCCTTTCCTGAAGAAACACGGTTGATCCGTACTGTTTTGGCCGGATTTGGCATCTTGCCATTACGGTAAAAAAGGTCATGGAGTGGTACGCCGCCAACAACGTGCAGGTGGTTCCCACCGACAAGAACCCTCCCAAAACGCCAGAGCTCCACCCAATTGAGAAATACTGGGCTATTGTCAAGCGGAACCTAAAGAAGACCAAAAAAACTGCTAAGGACGAGCAGCAGCTCAAGGCAAACTGGCTTTTCTGCGGCGAAGAAGGTGGACAAGGTGGCTGTACAAAATCTGATGGCAGGGGTCAAGTGCTGTAAGGCCCGGCAATTCGGATTTGGAAAAGCGGAAGCTTAACTGAATATTTTTCCTGAATTTTTATGACTAATTGAACTTGAAAAAGAAATTTGAATTTGATTTTTTAAATAAACGATTTCACTGATTTACACGCGTTTTTCCCTTGACCAAATTTTGACCGTATCACCCTTTACATACTGAGCTATTTGTGTATCGTTTTTTGTTTTGTTGGTGGCTATGAAATTTCCAAATACCTGGTCAAAATTTCATTATGATTGGATAATCCTTCATGGAGATATGACCAAAACAATACTTGAGAGCACATAATTGTGAGATGAAAATATACTCGTTGCAGTGCAAAACCGAACAAGACCAATCACACCAATCGATGCCACTTGCATTCTATTGTGTCGCATCTGGAGCGTTGTATAGCACATACAGCGGACTAGCCACACTATGCGACTGTATAGAATTAGAGCAGCATCGATTGGCTCGAGTGGTCTGGTTTTGAACTGCAACGAGAATATTCGAAAATTACACAAAGTCTTCATTTACTATTTTCAACGAACATGTACTTATTAAGCATCTTGAATCCATATCGATAATCAAAATTGACGCTTAGGATTGTCTAATAATTCATTCTATGGACTGATTATATGAAATTTCTAATATTTATGTAATTTCCCCTTTTAGATAACTACCATAAACCGGTCATTAAAGACTATTAATGATAATATTTAAAATACATCGAAGAACAATACATCCAAAATTGACGAATAGTTCATTTTAAGAACTGAAAGTATGACATATCCAATATTCTTGGATCTTCCTGGAATTTCTGATGAAAATATGTATCCAGTACAATATTGGGCACATTTGAGTTCGTAGTTCTGATGAAGTGTAAGAAGGGTTCAGTCTCACCATCGGTGGATTAATTCGGGTTTTAATTCTAACAATCATTATTCTTTGTGTGTATACATTGAATAAAAATCATAATTAAACATTATTATAAAGAACTAGCTGAATTCAGAGCGGGCGCTGCTAGCTTGCAATTTTCAATAGCAAGATTCAATAGAACTGGCACGTTTATGTATATGTTTTTCGGCATGAGATTTTTTCTTGACTAAAAAGAAGTGAGCACTTCTATCAAAACATGCTCCTTACCTGAGAAATACACATTTTGTGTTTTATGTTGTTGTTTGTGTTTATCTTTATTTGAGGGACTTTCAGCCGGTGGCTAGTATTTTGTGTTTTAGTTGCCTAGATAGTAGTCTTGTTTGGTTGAAATTTGTGTTTTTTTTTATATCAGAGCCCTCCCTTCCTAGATTAGAGGGGTCCGAAACCACCATATAATCATTGCTTTTAAAACCCCTCACATGCCAAATTTGATTCCATTTGCTTCATTAGTTCTCGAGTTATACAGAAATTTGTGCTTCATGTGTATGAAAGCCCCCCATCTCCCTTTCTGAATAGGGAGGAGTCTCAAACCACCACTCAAATGATGATGGGAGGGGTCTCTAACTATCATTAGAACCTTTCCCAGCCCCAAAAACCCATGCATACAAATGTTTACGCCGATCGGTTCATTAGTCTCCAAATTTATAAGGTTCAGACAGACAGACAGAGAGAAATTCATTCACATATTTATATAGATAAATGTTATAATATAAATAACGTTTTTTATTACAATTATACAATTTTAACAAAACCAATCATTATGGTTTCTGTTATATGTGTTATTCAAATTAATATCTAAACAATGATTATAACAATAATTATAATAATGATAAGTCACTTCTGATAGTAAAAATAGTAATTATTATATAATTATAAGTATTTATTATAGTTAAGTATAACGCTTACATTGGAATAAAGTAATCAAAATAAATGTAATATAATGATTGATACTAACAAAAAAGAGGGTGATGATAATTAGTATTACGCTTATTATTATAAATCCTCATTCGATTGGTTGTATTATCGTCATAAAAATAAATTATTAATCGGAATAAAATAATTATAGCTAATTTGATTATTCTTACTGTAAAACTAAGTACAATTATATTTATGACTATCATAATAAAAAATCCAATTAAATATTACCATAGAAAAATGACACAAAAAATTGTTATTTTATTATGGATAATAATAATTCTCATTGTGATATCTACACTTGTTTTATTGTTTACTTTGATTAAATTGTTTTAGCACTTTTGTTATAGTATGAGTAAAAATAGCAATCATCGTATTGACAGTAAATATAAAATGATTTTTATTCATGTCATATGATTATCTTTATAAATAATATTTTAACAATATTTTAAGGATTATTATCATATGGATTATTTTGGCTGTTAATAATTATGATGATATTAATGCATATAAAAAAAATATCATAAATTTTATTATCTTGTTCAAAACTTTCATGAAAGTAATGAAAATTATTTTGATTCATGTTATGATTACTATCATCATAATCATTATTGTTTCTAATAATAATTCTAATTATTATTTTATTTATCAATACGATTATTTCAATGGCCATTTATTGATTTTGATTTAAATTTTATTTATTTTATGATAATTTTAATGACAATATTAATGATAATGATTAAGAAATCTGTTAATGATGATTGATAAATCTGATCATAATGATGATAAAATTCTATATAATGAAAATTTTGTCCATTTTCAATTCATTATGAACATTATGGTTATCATAATGAATCGAATCACTCTTTTTATCATAATAATTATTTCTAAGTAAAGGGTGATCGGTCAAAATTTGGTCAAGGGAAAACGCGTGTAAATCTGTGAAATCGTTTATTTAAAAAATCAAATTAAATTTCTTTTTCAAGTTCAATTAGTATAAAATTTAGGAAAAATATTCAGTTAGGCTTCCGCTTTTCCAAATCCGAATTGCCGGGCCTTACGCTTGACCCCTGCCATCAGATTTTGTACAGCCACCTTGTCCACCTTCTTCGCCGCAGAAAGCCAGTTTGCCTTGAACTGCTGCTCGTCCTTAGCAGTTTTTTTGGTCTTCTTTAGGTTCCGCTTGACAATAGCCCAGTATTTCTCAATTGGGCGGAGCTCTGGCGTGTTGGGAGGGTTCTTGTCCTTGGGAACCACCTGCACGTTGTTGGCGGCGTACCACTCCATGGCCTTTTTACCGTAATGGCAAGATGCCAAATCCGGCCAAAACAGTTCGGAACAACCGTGTTTCTTCAGGAAAGGCAGCAGACGTTTATTCAAACACTTTTTCGCGTAAATTTCTTGGTTCACAGTCCCGGAAGCTATGAAAATGCTGCTTTTCAAGCCACAGGTACAGATGGCTTGCCAAACCAGATATTTCTTTGCGAACTTTGACAGTTTCGTGTGCTTGAAAATATCTGCTACCTTTCCCCTTCCTTTTGCCGTATAAAACTCCTGTCCCGGAAGCTGCTTGTAGTCGGCTTTGACGTAGGGTTCGTCGTCCATTACCACGCAGTCAAACTTCGTCAGCATCGTCGTGTACAGCCTCCGGGATCGCGCTTTGGCCGTCGTATTTTGTTTATCATCGCGATTTGGAGTCACTACCTTCTTGTAAGTCGATAGTCCGGCTCGTTTTTTGGCTCGATGCACGGTTGTAGACGATACACCCAGCTTATTTGCGGCATCTCGGAGAGATAGGTTAGGGTTTCGCTTGAAACTACCGGCAACTCTCTTTGTCGTCTCAGCGGCTTCCGGTTTTCGATTTCCCCGATCCAGACTTCCTGGCTGTCGACAAACGTTCCCCAAACACTTTAATTACATTTGTAACGGTTGATTTGGCAACTTTTAGCGATTTTGCCAACTTTGCGTGCGAGTAGCTCGGATTTTCGCGATGCGCGAGCAAAATTTTGATACGCTGCTCTTCTTGCTTGGACGGCATTTTGACAACTGAAGAGTGAATTCCAAAATCAAAATAGGAGCAACATTCTACACACACACACCTTCAAAATGAGGGTGTTCAGGTTTTTAAATGCAAAATTGAAAGAAATACGTCAAGTTGATATTGACCAAATTTTGACCGTATCGCCCTTTAACATACTGTGAAAAAATGACTTTGTCCTTAACTTGGTATTATTTTGCCTTCAGTGAGTGAAAATTAATTCAACTAGGGGCTGTTAAATTTGCGGTATTCATTTTCCACACACTTGAGTAAACTTTCAACCATCTGTGCTCTTTAAGCAGTACTTTTCCATTGACCGTTATTATCAAAAAAATAAATACCCTCAAAACGGTGAACACCAGTTGGGTTGAATTGTTTTTCTACATCTTTGGGTGGATGTTAAAAAATCGCTTCGCCTTTTTTCAAAGTTTTGCTTAGTTTCCACAGGGCTGAAGCGGGAATCGAACCTCACTTCATGGCATCTCGCCTAAACCATCCGTGTCGCCACTAACCACTTGACCACAAAGCCCAACTATTACTCATTTTGAACATTTTTGGTAATGATCAAATCATTGAAACATGAAAAAAAAAAAACATTTGAGAGGTCCCATGCACTGGGTACGGATTCCGAAGCTTGCTTACTATGCCAGGCGAAACCTCGACCAGTCGTATCGCAGAATTCTTCGACATGGACGTAATGTGATATTTTGAAGTTTTAGAGAGATTAAGAGCTTGCCAACCTTCGAGAAACTTGTTCAATCATCTTCAAAACTGGCTTCAAGATCGAATGAAAACCACTTGGCATGAACAGTTTCGGAAGGCTTCCGGACTTTTAAAAACATAACTATTCATCCAAATTGCAAGTAAAAACACGTGAATTTGAATATTTACATTGACATAGCCTATGCCAGATCTTCGTTGTCTTGGAAAACATGTGCTGCACGGATTAGACAAAAGCTTTGTCCATTTAGAATCCGGAATAATAAAATCATCTGTATGTAGGTAACGGATTGACGAACAAATAAGTTTAACACATCAAAACAAAGGTAATTCACTGTACTTTAAGGGAAAATATCGAGACAAATCATTTCTCTTCGTTTCTAATACAAAATTTGTTCTTCTTTAAGAAAATTTTCTTCTTTATTCCTCATATCAAATGCTGCACACCCCTGATTTCCAACTCCTCGGCACATTTCTTCCACATTCTTCCATGATCATCTGAGTCGCGTCCCGAGCCGTTTTTCCACTTTCTTAAGATTCCGCTTCATTATTGCCCAAAATCTCTTGATGGGCCGAAACTGTGGGTGGATTTATGTTTTTATTTATGAAATCTACTTTATTATCGCGACACCACTTGATGAATTCCCGGCTGGAGTGGCAACTCGCCAAATCTGGCCAAAACTACACCTGGACCTTTATGGGCTTTAATGAAAGGTAGTACGCGGTTCTTGAGGCATTCTTTCTTGCAAAGTTAAACTTCACAAGAACATATCCTCGTGCCTTTGCCATGTAGATTTTTTGCCCAGGAAGCTGTCCGAAATCCATTTTGGCGTAGGTTTCATTGTCGATCAGCAGGCATCTTTGGTACTTCCTCACAACCTGCTGGTGCAATTTCCGAGCTCGAGTTTTGGTGACGAAACTTTGCTTCAACGTTCTGTTTGGTTGCTTGCTGGCTCGATAAGAACGATATCCTACTCGCAAATGAATTCTTCAAACGGTACTGCGAGCAGCAGCGTATTTTTGTGCGATTTCATTATCTGATAGTCCAGGATTTGCTCTAACGGTTCTCAACACCTTCTGGTTCAGCTCGTGGTCATATGTTCCACTACGAAGCTTACCTGGAGGCACTCGATCCACACTCTTTCGCTCCCTGAAACGTTTGAGCACATCATATACGGTTGATTTAGCGATTTTCAAAGTTATTGGGTTTTTATTGCGGACCACGTTGGATTGTCAACGTGAGTGTGAAGATTTTTTTTCTATCCTTCAATCCACAGAAAGTGGGCGCCAAGTTCAACAAACCGCTGTAAACAAATTCTTGCAGTGGTAACTTTCCGTGCCACTGCAACACAATGAGTGATTCCGGACTCTAACTGACAGAACTTTATGGCAGGCTCGTCCTGTAAAACCATACGCTCGTTGTTGGTGGCGTACATGTGCTTTATGAGCTCACAAATCTGCCCAATCTGAATTAACCTTTTCTACTGCTTGAAACACTGCCTTTACGATTTCGAGGTGTTACACGCAGTGGAGACGGGGTACAAATTTCCAAAGTAATAATAACGTATTTTTCAAAAACTAACGGTGCATGGATGCAGCTAGCGTATTCATTTCGTCTTTCTGATTTCGCGCTTTTGAAACTATGCTCTTTAATACCACCAATCGTTCTTGGTAGTACACCCTGCGATAGTAGGTATTTCTTTTCTGTTTCACAGTATGGACAAGGAGGTTATGAAGAGTGTGACATTACATCAATGATGACCCGAGCAGGAACGAATAACTTAATAGCTAGTCCTGGAATTTAAGAGGTAAAACACCTGAGGATAATACCAAAATATTGTTCCCACAATGTTATGCGAAAACCAGATTGAGGTAAGAAAATACCACAATAATATCTCTCAGGTATTCCTAGGTATCCGAAATAACAAGTTTTGTTATACGAGAGATATTTTGCCATAGGTATTTTGTTTAGGCATTTTACCTCTTAATCTGAGCTCTTTGATACCAAGGCAAATTATCAAGATCAAAATTAAGTATTCATATGTTATTTTCTCCTGCTCGGGGATGTTTATGATTTTCAAATCACCGGCAACTGTAGATTCCAATTTATCCAGTTGTAATAGATTGTTCGATATGAATGAAATATATTCGTACCTTTTCCGGAAGATGAGGTGCTAAGCCTATGACGTGCAGGCGTTTAACTCCACTTTCCTAGAAAGAATTGATAACATGAACAGGATTCCTTGATAAGACAGATAGGGCAATCTTCAAAAACCGCCACCACCATCAATACCAAGCTTGATGTATTGATCATCTCCTCTTTATCTTGTCTGGTTGTCTCGATGTGTTCAATAAGATAGGACACATTGTAACAATAGATTATTTGAACATTTGCGTGCTGATTGATCAGTATGTGAACGTACGTCAAGTGTCAAGTGAACGTTCGGTTTTTGTTAAACATGGTTTTAAATTTACAGTAATCACACTACGAAAATGTCATGTGAAATTTCTGTCTCCTGAGACCGAAACATGCAAGCGTACTTTAGCATATAAAAATGAGTTGAAAGAGATGAGAAAATACATTCAATTTAACGCATCTTTTGTCGAATTGCATATTTGTCAGTTTTAGGAGCCGTAATTTTAAACGAAATCTTTGTTCACGCTCCCCGACTTTTTACAAACAGGAATTTCGTTCCGTGTGATGATTTCTATGTGTGTCATTAATAAACAAATTTGAAATATACAAGTAAACCAATTTTATCTCCGGTTACATCTCCTAGCTCAATAGTACGAAAATGTATCAGCTGCAAATTCCTTCAAAAGCTTATCTTTAATTTCATTTAAAATAACTCCGGAGCGCTTGAGACATATTTTGGCAGTATGAACGGCTTCGTCCGTGCAACGCAGCCTCGGTAACCTTTATTATGGAGAACATTCCGTACTGTTTGGGGTTAACTTTGATATTGGCGTACTTTGACAGACTGTCTGCAAGTTTGGGGGAGCACTCAACCTAGGTTTTTTTATTTCCCGCAAAAGCATGCGATAGTGACGAGTTGTCAACTTTGGCTTATGGCCTCTTCCGAAAGTCGTCTCTAGAGATTGTGTTGTTCTGAAGCAGTGGTGGTAAATGTACTTTTTTTATATTTACATTTTGATATTTGACATTTTTCATTACGACCAAAATGAACACACACAAAAAGTGAACCGTCGACCGAAAAAATCTCATATGACATTTCGGTACCGTTTTCTCCAGGCGACGAAACATTTTTGCTGCCTCCAGCCGATGGTTTAAAAAATTTCGCGATATTAATTTATTTTACTCAGAGTTTCCTTGATTGTTGGCTTATTACTGCATACATATGATGTTTATAATATGGAAACAAATCATAAGAATGAATACTAACAACTTATAATCGAAAATAACCGAATAAGTGCGTTTTTAATCAAGCTATCAAAAACCGTCACAAACCATTTCTAAACTGTTTGAAACTGTCGGCAGCAATAGGAAAAAACATTTTTTTTCTATTTTCTATCCTCGCGTTCGTTTGAACTGTACACACAAACTGTTGGTGGTGTGCGGACCTCAACATTTGCAGCGCATGAATGGTTTGCAAAAAAATATACATTTACCACCTCTGTTCTGAAGAACATACTGAACCGATGATCGTAGGCGGTTTACTTACTATGGCTGCTATTTTGGACAAGCTTTTACCATCACTCTTCGGGCAAATAATAAGCTTCCGAACTTATATCGGAATTATTCGGTGAATAGCGGCCATTTTCCTGAAAATTAACGCTGGAATAATCAAATTTCAGAGAAAAATACTAAATTATGTAAATTTTACCTTGTCTGCTGTTATAAACAGTGGTAAATTCTTCCCTGTAATGCAATTCGTGGTTTTGCTTTTGACAGTCGACGTACATTTGTTTACTCGACTTGTTTGAAATAAGAACGTAAGTGTACGGACAATTTTTTGACATCATTTTTGTAACTTTTTAGGCATATGATGGTTTTATCTGATAGAGATGTATTTATGTTTACTTGAATGACTGTGAGACGAATTGGATACATTTTTACTGAATCCTAGAGGGTTTTGAGCTGTTTAGTGGAATACCTGTAACTAGAAATTAGAAGAAGAATTAGTATCTTCCATTTAATTCCAACTACCTTTGCTTATCTTCGACAGATACGTGCATTTCGTCTACAATGTGCAGAGCTTCTTCAGTGTCTCGTACTAATAACTCGACGAATAGTCGAGCGTTTTTGGCATGCGTCCTTTTAGGTGCTCTTTGCTTCTTATAAGTTTTGATGTTGTTGAGCTCCTTTAAATTCTCGGTAAGTCTACAAAAGAACCAGATTCACCATGTTTCTTTGCGATGTTGAAAACAGCAGCCTTTTTGGATCACCAGTTGTGCAGAATTCAAGCTGAACAATGCATTAGGTCCTAAGTAACAATGAGAGATTCGTCGACATTCTCATTGCGTTCCTACGGCTATATAAACATATGTACAAGTATTTTAAACACACAGTACGGTAATATGAAGTATAATTGAGGATCCAATACTTCAAAAACATCAGCAAAGCGTTGAGTAAGCAAAGAGAGCAAAGTCGACAAAAAGAATCTCTCAATGTTACTTAGGACCAAGGTTGCGGCTTATCATTTTTGACTTATCAATATTCATTTGCCGATATCTCTTCTCAGAAGCTCAATTTCAAAATATAATGTATAATGAACTTGTGGTGCTTGAGTAGACCCATAACCTGGTCTAACAATACATAGCTCTATCTCTATATCTGAGGAATAAGAGCGTATATTCGCAGTGATCTTCGCGATGATATTCGCGGTGAAGATCACGCGATTATCATCGTGAAGATCACTGTGAATATACGCTCTCATGTCGAAGATATAGGAGTTAGAGCAATCGTACTGTTAGACAAAGTTGTAGGTCTACTCATGCACTACAAGTTCATTATACATCATATTATCAAATCGACCCTCTGAAAGGAGATATTGGCAAATGAATATGCCTGAGTCAAAATGATAAGCCGCAACCCTGCTTAGGACCTAATGCATTGTTCAGCTCGCATTATTCTGCGTGTTGATAAGTTGCTGTGACCCATTTTTCTCTTGTAATTTGTATCTATTTTGACAGCTATCAGGTGTGTTGCCAAAAGAGTATTTTAGTTGCACACTGATAAAAAATCATGTTTTAACGTAGGACTACGTTTTTCTTTTCTATACCGGGTGCCGTTTCAAAATTTTGAAAAATGAGAGCGTTACGCAAAAGTGAAAGGTTTTTGAACGCTTATAACTCTCGTTCGACTAAACAGAATGACTTCATTCATACACCATTTGATCAAAAAGACTCACAAATTTTTCGCATTGTGATTTGAAAGAAGTTCAATCAGTATAAGTAGTTCAATTTTTCATTTGAAAATGACCTTTTTTTGCTCCCATACAAATTTGCATATCAACAAGTTGAAAAATGTGTTTTCCCTAGCAAGGTCATAGGAAACGAGTAACAAATGTCTTCTTCTTCTTCAAAATAACTTTTCCCCGTCCCACACAAATTTCTGAACGCACAAAGCTATTGGTCGAAAATGACATCACATTTGCGCTACGCTCTGATTGGTTCATTCTGCCACAGTAACCGTGCCAGCAATTATGGAACACGTGGGAACGACCAACCAATCAGTTCACGCTGTGCATCCGTATGCGACAGACGTGTTTGCGGAGCGCGTTTGTGGAAAACGCCGCTAGGGAAAACAAGAAGACCAGAATCATCCCACGTCACTAGCAGCTGGCCATCCGCAAAGACGAGGAGCTGAACGAAGAAAGAAAGCCCAAAAGGAATCGCAAACTATTATTCCCCCGTCAACAAAATCCGTCCTTTTCAGGGCGACCAGCTTACTAATTAAAGAGTTTGGTTGAAGTTTTCTCTTGTGCTGTTTGTAATTCAATTCCCGCATCACAGCTGAACATAGAATTCATTAAACGCCGTGTCCCATAGTATATCACAAAGGATTAACGAACAAAATTGACGAATCCAGGTTTAAAAAAGAAGAAGACACCGAGTCGTGATAAATCTGACAGCTCCCATGTTAAAGTATAGGACGAACAATTTAAAAAAATTCTCAAAAATTCAAATAAAATTCTAATTGAACGCGGTTTGTTGTATGATGGAAGAAAAATCCACAACTGTACAATAGGGGATTGTCAGATTTACCACTCGGTGTCATCTTCTGTTTTCAACCAGAATTTTTCAGTTCTAGAAAAGATAATTTGAGCCGGAACTGCGACACGTCAGAAACCGACCATGTGGTTGAGTTCGCCATAGTTCCTAGTTGTGCATACCGAATTAGTTGCTGTTAGTGGCAAGCAGATTAGTCATGTTTCTGTTAAGAAAATCATCCGTCTAGCGTGCACTAATTAAAACTAATTATTGTCTCACAATGACTAAAGTTCGTCCCCTTTGATGCAATTTGTATCACACTGCCTTCGTTGGTACCGCCGACTTTTGAGCAATAGCATCTGACGCTACATACCAGCTCTTTGCAGAATTTTGATTCAGTCTTACAACAGTCGTGGAGCTGAGCAGTTAGCGGCAGCAAGCACCCTGGAGGGTGCATTGGCGAGCAGTCGTGCAAATGGCTGTTGGTGCCGATGCTCCTGTCAACTTCGCTGCGAGAACATAGTTGCTGAAGCCTGCGAATTGGCGGGAAAAGCCGCCCGTAACGAGACCAAATTCCCGAAAAACCCAAGTGGAATCGCAAACTATTTCTCCCCCGTCAACTAAACTCGTCCTTTTCAGGACGACCAAATCAGTTTAACTAAAGAGTTTGTTTGGATGAATTTTCTCTTGTGCTGTTTGTAATTCAATTACCACGTCACGGCTGAACATGGCATACATTAAACGCCGTGTGTTGGAGTGTATCACAAAGAACGTTGAACAACTAACGAACGAAATTCTAGAAGGGATAGTTCGAGCCGAACTGCAACACGTCAGAGACCGACCATGTTGGGTTCGTCGTAGTTCCTAGTTGTGTAAGCGGATTAGTTGTTGGAAGTGGCAAGGTAATTAAGAATATTTCTGTTAAGACTAATTAAAACTAATTATTGTGGCGCAATAACAGAAGTTCGGCCCCTTTGATGCAATTTGTATCACATTGACTTCGTTGGTACCGCCTTCTTTCGTGCAATAGCATCCGACGCCATTACCAGAAAATTTAATTCAGTCTTACGGTAGTCGTAGTTCTGTGCACAGCAACATCTGCTTTTGCAACGCAGTAGGCGAGCGAGTACACTGTAGGATGCACTGGTGAGTAGTCGTCATCCAGAGAGGTTGGTGCAGTTGGCTATTTGGGCCGATACTACCGGCAACCTGCCGTCAATGCGCTGCAAGAAAGAAGGCTGCTTAAGCCTACGAGTTGATGGGAAAAAGCCGCCCGTGACACAGCACCGCTGCAGCACCGACAGGAGCTGTCAAGAAACCAAGTTCAATCGCGAACAATGTTTCCCCGTCAACTATATTCGTCCTTTTCAGCACGACCAAATCAGCTTGCTTATTAAAAAGGTTTGTTTGGTTGAATATTCCTATTGGGCTGTTTGAAATTTCAACCATTCTATAGGAATCAAATAATTTTGAGAAAGTGAAATGTCGCAGCATATGGCTGCAAGTATGTGGTTCCATAGTTATCTTCTATGCGTTAAAGATTGTGGCCCTCTCAACCATCGTACGAAATACAACCAGAGCCGTATCATTATTAAAACCAATCGGTCCTTTTTAGGGCCACCAAATGTTATCTGCAGAGTTAACTATAGAATTTTCTTATATATTTACTTCCCAATGCTGGTCTATCGTTCAATTGTCACTATTTCGACCTAGACGTCTATCGGCAATAAAAGACTTATAATCCCCAAATAGACCACAACCATGTGCAGCAAGGGTTTGGAAAAAGAAAATGTATAGCACCTTATCTACCGGGTGCTGAAGCATTTTAACCCAATTCGGTCGTTTCCTCCAAAGCGATAGGCATCATGAACAGCTTCGCAAATGACCTTTCCGAGCGGATTGAAAGCGTAGCTGCCCGACTGACTTAAATCAATTGGCGGATAGCCCTGACGTCTTTGGAAATTCAAACCGCCTTTTGATCATGCTGTCGGGAGAGCTAGCCAAACACGAGGCTTCACGAGGTAAATCAGTTACATAACGAAATGAGATGGTGGTCGTAGCTGTTCCCTTGAACCCAAAATGGCCCTTTTCAGGGCCATCAAAACAACTGGAAAGAGAGTTGACATGTCTTTGGGAGTGCTGGGGGCTTGGTTTTGGGTTGTTTGATTGCGAAAAATATCTTTCGTGTGCCGAAGCTGTAATGTTTTCGACATTAGCAGTGTTGTACACACATAGGCCTAGTAGAAACCGTATGCAATTGGAGGTGAACGAAACTATAAAAAAAGTTTGGGTAAAAGTTTCTAAAATGATCAATAACTCATTCGCACTACAAGGTATATTACGTGATAAACAGTATCTTGATATCATATGTCATACATATTATTTGCAGTGAAAGCAAGATGTATGAATGTAAATACCAATACAGGCTATATCAATAAAGGTGTGTGGGAATTAGATTTGGATGGAAACCATTTCGGGCACTCTTTAAACAATCAAGCGATCTAGATTGCACATTGCTTCGTAGTCCTACGTAAACTTTGCGTACAACCCCATTGGGCTGTCCCTTCTAGTTTTTTTTTCATAAAATGTCTACCTTAGTCCATTAACAAACGAGTGCCAACTTCATACAATGAACAATCTTTAGATCAATTCAGGCTGAACAATGCATAATGTCCTAAGTACATTGGGAGACTTTCTTCGTCGACTTTCTGTTTGCGTTCCTACGGTTATGTAAAAACATGTCCAAGAATTTTTAACACACACTACGGTAATATAAAATGTAATTAAGGATCCAATCCACCAAAAACATCAGCAAATCGTTTAATAGACTAATTATTAACGAAAGAGAAAGTCAACGAAGAGAGTCTCCCAATGTTACTTAGGACCTAATGCATTGTTCAGCTTGAATTGCCGTGGTTTTAATGAAAAGAGCGTCCATTAATAGATACCCCTCAGTTATCGTAAGCTAAATTTGAATGAAAAACTATCGTTGATGATACTCAATGCATGATAGCAAAAGTAGACGTGTGCGCCGCCGCGCCACGCCACCGCCGCCGACGATTTTATAGCGCCGCCGCCGCCGCTATTTTCAACCGGCGCGCCGCTGCATTTTTTTTGCTCACGCCGCCGGGCAATTTGAGTCACCCCGATAAAATATGCTCAAAGTTTAGTTAAGTTGTGTTCATTAGCCCTTCAGAATCCTGCTTTTATTACTGATGACAAATTATAACATCTCGATGAGATGTGCTATCCAAAGAGTGTGCGTGTGAAACACTTATCAGCTTTGTCGTTTCGTTCTAAAAACTTCAGTGTACATTTTCATGTTTCGACTTTTGGCAATTTCGCGAGTAAACTTGAATTTAAAAATAATGAAATGTCCGTCTCAAATGTCGAGAAAATTTCCATCGCAAGTGTACATATTGTTACCACAAATAATGGTAATCGAACCAGCGATGTGTGGAAAAAATTGGTGCACTAAAACATGTCAAAAATGGTTTTACACATCATCTGCTTCCTGACAAAGTGTTTTGCAATGTATGTCTAATCGAATCAAAACAAAAACTCAAAACCCCTCGGGAACCTTGTCCAAATAATTTGTTCTGATGTAATTTCAAAGGGCTGAGATTGCCGGAACTTCGACACGGTAAATATGTTTATGTTATTTCATAATTTTGCCAAAAAGAGAAAAGAAAATGTAATGTGCCGTTCAGTCTACGAGCTATATCACTTGATATAGACTAGCTTCATGTCTATGTTCGTACATCTACTTTTCACTGAAAATAATGGATCTGACGGTTCATATCAAGATTCGCTATATCAAGTGATATAGCTCGTAGTTTAAAACAAATAGAGTTAATTTCCACAACATGATAGCATTTTTGTTAGGCGTGAGAAAGTTCAAAAACCATCTTTAACGATCAGTGTAAATTAACAGTGATTGGACGTACCAGATTTTTGCATTGAATAGTCAAGACTGTGTTAATAAGAGGTGTTTTTTAAATTTATTAAATCGATAAAGATTTTTCATAAGGGCCTAACTGATAAACGTAAACAATGAATCCTTCCGTAAAAGTCTCATCGCACAAAGGCTACCCATGCATGCATTGACTATGAACATGACAAATCCCAAATCAAATAACTTAGCTAACCACTGTAGTAACCGGTAAATCAGTGCATAGTGGATTCTGTTTTATACGCGATTGCAGTAATGTTGTAAAAATATTGATAGTTCGGTATAATTCACTGCTCTGCATTCTTTAAAATTTGGTTTATCTTTGGATCTTCAAGCTCCTGAGTATATGATTTTTATAGCAATTTGAATTATTATTTTGTTTATTGTTAATTTTGATATTGTTAATTTTAGTTTCTTAAATTTTTTAATCCTAAATTTTTTTAGATATTCATTTATTTTCATTCTCAGATTTTAAGAAAGGGGAAATGCCGGCTTTGGCGGGTTTTCTTCTATTATTATAAGTTTTTTGTTTCAATTTGGAGAGACAATTCACAGAGTGTAAATAGAAGAATGTTGTGGCCGAGTTTACAAAATCTCAGAATTTTTAGATATTTAGATATTTAGAATTTTTTGATTTCTAGTAGATTTTTAGATATTCAGATTTTTAGATTTTTAGATTCTTAGATCTTTAAATTTTTAGATTTTATATATCTAGTAGATATTTGTATTTTTAGATTTTTATATCTTAGGATATTTAGATTTTTAGATTTCGAGTTGATTTTAAGATATTTAGCTTTAAATTTTTGAGATTTTTAGATATTCAGATTTAACGATAGTTAGATTTTTAGGTTTTAAGATATATAAAATTTTAGATATTTCGATTTTTAGATTTTTGGATTTTTAGACTTCTAGTAGATTTTTAGATATTTTGATATTAAGTTCTTTAGATTTTTAGATTTTTAGATTCTTAGATTTTCAGATTGTTGGATTTAAGATTTTTAAATTTTTAAATTTTCAAGCATTCTTAGATTTATAGATTTTTAGATTTTTAGATTTCTGATAGATTTTTAGATATTTAGATATAATAATTTTTTATTTTTAAATTTTTAAATTTTTATTAGATATTAAGATTTTAAGATTTTAAGATTTTAAGATTTTTAGATTTTTAGATTTTTAGATTTTTAGATTTTAAGATTTTTAAATGTTTAGATTTTTTTAGATATTTAGATTTTTAGATTTTTAGATTTTTAGATTTTTAGATTTTTAGATTTTTAGATTTTAAGATTTTTAGATTTTTAAATTTTTAGATTTTTAGATTCTTAGATTTTTAGATTTTTAGATTTTTAGATTTTTAGATTTTTTAGATTTTTAGATCTTTAGATTTTTAGATTTTAGATTTGAAGATTTGAAGATTTGAAGATTTTTAGATTTTTAGATTTTTAGGTTTTTAGATATTTAGATATTTAGATATTTAGATATTTAGATATTTAGATCTTTAGAGTTTTAGATTTTTAGATTCTTAGATATTTAGATTTTTAGATTTTTAAATTTTTAGATAAAAAAACTCTTGGCTTTAGGACAAAGAAACCCTACTGAGCCCATGCGCCACGTCATGCCGGCCAGTTCAGCGCAAGGGTGTCCCACTTAGGACCTGTGCATAAACCACGTAGACTTATTTTTGACAATCTCAGACCTCCCCGCACCCCCCCCCCCCCCCACGTAGACTTTTCTCCATACACTTTTTTGAATTTTTGTATGGAGCGTAGACTTTAGTCAAACCTCCCCAGAAAAGTTACATATCAATATGAAGAAAAATTAAAGACAGGTAAATTTTACCGATAGGCCGAATTTTAGATCCATAGACCCACATTTGAACACTTTCCCACATTTCCATAATAATGACAATTTTATTCTATTTGGTAATAACTTATATATACGCTTCTGAATTTATATTATGTTTACGCTTCTGAAACTGGTTAAGTTTATTAATAAAGACATAAGCCAAATTCCCCGTCGACTTGTGATGAACAAATTCCATAATGGTAAGTCTCATATATTTGTACACACACTGTTCCACGTCAATTCATCGACTTGAGTAATATAACACTATGGATATCCGGGTTTTCTATCAAAATATAATACTTGGAGTGATCCTTTAGTCTTATTATTGCACGTAAAAGTCAAACAGGTAAAAGGGATAAGCATGAGGAAATGTCGAGGGGATAATTTATGCCCGCGCCGATCACGCCGCCGCCGCCGCCGCCGCCAAGAACGACTGCGGCGTGGCGCGGACTGCGCCGCCGCCGCCGTCTGAAAATACCATATACGCCGCCGCCGATTCAAAGTAGATCGGCGCACAGGTCTAA
>JASCZW010015267.1:0-20964 GCA_034211315.2 Aedes japonicus | reverse complement strand
CACGGTGTTCAATAAGTTCGGATACACTAAAATTTGTTAAAAAAAATGAAAACATGTTTTTTTATTTTTTGGATTTATGTTATTGAAAGCTATGTTTACAAGGAACGTTTACAACATTTCTCTTGAATGACCCCCTTTGTACTCCTTAACGAGCTTCAAACGTTTCTAGAATGCGTCGCAGGCGGCACGCACGGACTGCATGGGCATTTCGTCCCAGATTTTGAGAATTACCGTCTTGAAATGATCCAAAGTGCTGACCTTTGTATTCGTTCAGCTTCGCCATCATATAGACCAAACAAAAAGTCGAGAGGATTCAAGTCCGGGGAGCTGGGAGGCTACCAAAGTTTTGTCCAGAAAGTCGGTTAAATTGTCCCGACACCAGGCTTGAACCACATTTGCCGTATGGGCTGGTGCACCGTCCTGCTGGAACACGTAGTGCTCATCGCCGTAGAGGCTTCGGAGACTGGGGGCAACAACCTTTTCCAAAACCTCAGTTTTGTAGTACGCCGCGTTGATTTTGACGTTTTTTTCAATAAACACCAAGGGTAGCTTACCACGTTTGCATACTGCCCCCAAACCATCACCGACGCGGCACTTTGGAACCGAGGATGTTTATATTGGATTCAGGAATGCTGTCCCTCGATGGCGCCCACACCCGGTCATTTTGCACATCGTGCGGTTGCTGCAGCACGAACAGTTTCTCGTCCGAAAAACAAACTCCTGACCAGCGTGCCGAGAGAGATCCTCTTAGCTCGATCCAACCGCTTTTTGCTGGTAGCCTCCGAAACGCCATGGACCTTACGTTTTTTGTAAGGCCTGAAACCAAGGTCCTTGATGAGTATGGTGTGAGCGGTTCCAATGGAAACGTTGAGATCTGCAGCCGTTTTCCGGATTGAGCGGTTCTTTTTGCGCCGAATTCGCTCCCTCACGATCTTGATGACCCGTGGCGTCCTCGCTGAACGCGGCCGACCGGATCTCGCACGGTCATTGGTCGAGGACGTCTCCCGGTATCGCCTGATGGTCGTGTAGACAAAGTTCCGCTTGACCCCATGCGATTTCAGCAGCCGGAATATATCGCCGGGTCGCTCACCGTTCAAAAAACGCTTAATTACGAAGTCCCGATACTCTTTCATCGCGCGTAACAAACGAACAACAACTAACAGAATGTCAACACCGCGCACATTCGGTAGCGTATGAATGAAGCTAAAGCTGACACCAATACCAATGCAGAATATGTACATGGCGCATACCTACGCAATGATGAAAACTTGTATTCGAACTTATTGAACACCGTGTAAAATAGTAAAAGCTAAACACATAAGTACCAAAGAATCAAGAGTATGTTTTACACCGATGGATTCCAGAACGAAACTTAAGTCACGGGTTTCAAGACTACCTCAAGACTCCCAAGCAACACATTACCGTCATATTCGGTTGCAGTAACTTGATTGTGACTCAATTGAGTTACATTGAAGTATCTTTAATTAATTTGCAATAACTGTGCTGCTAGGGCTAGTACCTAAACAAGACATAATAGCCCAAAATCATTAGCCAGCTTATTTGCAACTAAAATAAGTCACAAAGAACATATATCACGCTCAATTGCCGTATTCTTACGGGCCTATCAATACTTTCTCTTCACATCTTTGGTTCTAGCAGAAATTACTGTCCACTCCTAGGGTTGCATATTTATTAAAAAAAGATATTTCCAATTTTCAAACATTATAATTGATTAGGTGCTTCATGCAACAACAAAAAACATGATTAGTTAAATATATATGAAATAGTTTGTTTGTTTGAACGACTACAGGCATGTGTCATCTTTAAGAAAAAATCAAAAATGAATAGCGATAAAAAATTTGCTTACTGCTTTAGAGCTCCATTGGTCCCAAAAACACCATAGAGTGCCCCATTTTTTTCGCTTTGCGGTACTACAATCTTTGTTTTTGTTCTGATTCGCTGTGTTGTTTTTACAGAATATTTTAAGGTGTTCGTGGTTGATAGCTATGTTTTGAGGAGTGGTTCATTTAAATTAGCACTATGCTTGGGACCAATATATCGGACCCAACTTATATTTGTTGGGTTTTCCACTTGTCAATTCAAACAATATTTACCCGAAATTAGGAGTGACTCTGCATCTGACGAAATTGGGTCGAAAATGACTCCATTTTGATTTACGGCTAGCATCTCTGTAGGCAAAGCCCAAAAAGCAAACGGCGGAGTGAAGTAACCTAGAGGAAGTGGTTTTAGAATGCAGGCAAATGTCGCCTGTTGCAAAATGTTGAGTCCACACACCATCAACAATTTACAGTGACGTACTTTTTCCGAGAAAACTCGTTATATGAATCATTTTGGCAAAAAAAACAAAAGAAGAAATACTTCATTTGCAGCCGTTTATCTTTCAAACAATAAAACTAAAGTATAATCATGAGAATATGATGGCTACATCAATGTTATATGGAACGATCTCACCATCATCATCCAAATAACTAGGCACCACTGCACACTGGGCCAGAATGAAAACTTAGCAGAAATAAATTATTTTCACTATGAAGGTGCAACTTTAGAACAAAACTGTCTTGTGCATAGTTGCAGCTTATATTTAGGGCTTTAATTTAACATCAGTTTCAGTCAGGGTGGTCCTTGAATATACTGAAATAAAATTTTTACCTTTCACATAGCAATACATTTTTCTACAAAGTTGTTCCTTATTAAATTTGAAGCAACTTGTCGCGAAATCTGACAAAATAGTCAAAGGTCGAGTAACATTTGTAAACAATGACTTCTAGCGTATTTTCTTGGATCTGCCTGCCCACAAGCAAAAAGGACCAGAAACAGATGCAGGAGTTATTGTCTTCCGTCAGTAATGGATGTGGCAACCTGGCATTTCCAGGAATTTACGTTTAAGTCATTGTTTACAATGTTACTTCGACCTTTGACGATTTTGTCTGAAATCATAACCGTCGGTCTATCAAATAGTCACGCAGTAAGGGGGGGGGGGGTTGGGAAAAGGATCCATAAAAATGTTGAAGGTCCATACAAAAACGTGACAAGGGGGGAGGGGGGGGAGGTTATAAAAAATCTATTTTTGCGTTACGTAATTAATGGACGTTCCCTTTTGTGTCAGTAGTAATGATCATTTTACGCTTAAGAGTAGGGTGGCCCTGAAAAAATTGTATTCATTTTAGTTCCTAACTTTTCAAGTTTTATGAAAACGGCGAAAGGTTTTAGAACTTGCTTAAATGCAAACTTGGATGAAGAAAGAACGTAATTTCATCGATCCGTCCATAGGATGTTACGATTTTAGTCCAAATATTACGTTTTTTAAAATAACATTATCTTTTAAGGGATATACAGTTAGAACAGCCAAAAAATTATTTTTTCAAATTGCCTAAAAAGTTTGTAAATTTCCAGTAGAATACGCTCCTGATACCTTTTTTCGAAATTCGAACTCCAAGTGTTTCTTTTCTTCGTATTTCAAAGAAGCCTTTTTCGCGCGCAGCAAGTATAAAGAGACGCTTTTTCGATAATTAAAACTTTCAACGCGTTCTCCTCAAAACAGTATTTTTGAAGTTTATGCCGGTGATAACTCGAAAACTAATTATTCGATTAGGCTGAAACTTATAGGATTTCTTTATTATAGTATTACATTCTAGATAATTTAAACTATATTGTAATATTTTATTATTAAATATGGAAAAATGTGATAAAATGGCGCAAAAATGTGAATTTTTTCAAAAAAGTTACGTCAAAAGTGCAATTTTTTTTTAAATTTTGTTTTTTTATTCATTCAATAAATGTAAATATAATTAATGTATTTTTTTTGGGTTAGCAGGTTTCAGATCAAAACTGTGAACAGGAGATCCGGCACAAGCAAAATACAACGACTTTTTCTACGCAATCTAACGGCTTTTGTTGAAAAAAATTAGAAAAAAATATTTTTGTATACTACATGGATACACTTATAATTGATTTGAGTAAAAACTTCCCCTTGAATTTTTTTTTCACGTTTCCCGTTTTAACTGTATATTCCCCCTTGAAGGGGAAAAAACTGGGATATAAATGTAATTGCATATGAATGGTGAGGATAAGTGGTTTCTTTTGTATATAAATACTCAGGTGAATTTAGAAGAATTTTGGGTTAAATACTACTATAAATGTATGTTCTTTAAAAGAAAAATCTTGATTTATTTTGTTAAATAAACAAAACTAATATTTGCTTTGTGTTCAATTTAAAAAGATGAATTTGCTGATAGAAATTCAGTTTGACGAGGGTAAATATATAGAGAGATTATTAAAATACCTATCTTGAAGGATAATTTGAGGAACGAGAAAATATTGAGGAAGAAATTATTTTGACCATGAAAATATAATTCTAGCAATACACTGTCTTTGACAAAATGGATGGCTTAGAGGCTTAATTTTTATAAAATTTGTACTTTAAGTGGTCTTCAAATATATAGAGATTTTGAAGATGTCTTTCGTGTTCTAACAGTAATATATCATGTTTGTCAATAAAAAAATAATCAATCAAGTTTGCTGAATTCTCAAAAAATAATTAGATTAGACTGATGATTAGTGTATGCGATTTTTCTGGAAAATTGATTTCTCTTGTGTTGTCATTTTTTTTAAATGACTGGATCGGATGTGATCAGCAGTCGCATAAATATATCTTTTGTGTTATGCTTGCAAAAATTCCTGCATCAGTGTTAGTGTCAGAAACTGCTTATTTATTAGTGAGTACCAAAAAGTGAAGACATCCGTAACAGTACTTGAGTCCATTAATAATGAAGAATGGGCTAAGCTTAGTTCTTAAAAAAAAGCTTTGTTCTTGACGTAACGACACTTTCAATACATGTAGCTAATACATGCTAAACTATCCTGTACTTCAAAAACCATATCCGAAACATATTCTTTGTCCACCGATGGTGTAGTGGTTGAGCGCGGTTGCTTTTCACCTTAATAGGTCTGGTATCAATTCCAGTCGGCGCCGTTGGGATTTTTCTGAAAAGAAAAATCTTCGATCACGTCTTCCTCCAGAAGGGAAGGTACCGGCCCATGTGTTGATGGATTCGATGGACGATATGCAGGGTTCAGGCCGTCTCTCTTGCGTAACGAATTAGCATCAGGAGAGAGAAAGGGAAATTCTAACAGAGAGTACGGCTCATATATGACGTTGCCACATGTTCGCTACATTTAATCGATATGGAACGAGATGTGGACTAGAAAACGAGAAGAAAAAAAGGCACACTTCAAGTCTAAATCTCTTCAGAACTCTAAGAAAACCAAAATTGTTTTTTTTTCGTAATAGGCGCTTTGTAAATACGTGTAAATTTACACTCGCCTGGCAAAATTTCCCAATTGACCTTATTTTGCAACCAGGTCCCCTAGGAGCACACTACGGTCATTATTAGTTGTAGTAACTTGATCATGACTTAGCAAGTCATGTTTATGCCCAAGCAGCACACAGTGGTCAAAAATGGTTACAGCAACTTAATTGTGACTTATTTGAGTCACAAAGCAGTCACTTTAACTGGTTTGTAACAAGTGTGCTACTAGGGTCTCCTCTGCAAGGCATGCTAAATCTTTTTGGTAAATTTACCTAGGTCTTACACTATGATGAAAAGTACTGAGAATACCAATACCAATACGGTTATTTTTACAATAAGTTGGTACATTTTTATCTGACTTCTAAATTTGAGGGTGATCAATGCATTAGTGCTTGCTTGGCAGCTATTCACATCAGACATGTTTTTGTGTTTTGTCGCATTTTACAATAAATAATTTGTAGCGCAAAAAAATTGTTTGAAATTTTGTGTATTTAACTAAATTTATTTTTCGATATCGTTCAAAATATTTCAGAATGTTTGGGGAATATGGCCTTTTCAAAAATCAGGGTTATGTCCAGGTATAAAGAGGTATAAAGAGTTCAAAATTGGTCGTGAATTAGTCAAAGAATTGCGCTCCGGACGGTTTTCAACATCGAATACCGACACAAAAAAAAAAATTAAGAAAAATGGGCTTACCAACTGTGATGTGAGCTTCAGAGAGATTATTAGTTATCAGAACATCTCATATGGAGTCGTTCAGCACATTATTGTGGATAGTTTGTGCATGCCATTTTGCAATTTGCAATTTTGTACCAATATTGGCATGAATTATTTGACTAAACACAGCGTGGATTTGTTCGAGAAGGCCCCGTATTCACCGGTCGTGGCTCCGTGCGCCGTTGCCCTATACGGAACTATCAATACACGTTCTCTTCATGTCTATTCGTTCTAGCAATAAATTACTGTCCACTCCTAGCGCTTCGCATGGGGATGAGAAATTATCTGCTTCTGCAAAATTCATCAATAAATGTCTTGTTAAGAGTGTAAAGCGTTGTCTTAGAATATGGTATAAATGAATACGTATTAATAAATTCTTGTTAACAAATGTTAAATATTTTTGTTACTTTCTGAGATCTACTAGGTTATCCAAAATGTATTTGAGTTCAACACTTCAGATCTACAATTGTAACAGTTGGTTTATAACCTATGAGAAGTGACGATATGTATTCAAACATATTAAATGAACCATTTGCAAGGTCAACAGTCATTATTGGATCATTTTGTGATGTTCTAGGTCATCCAAACTGTCCTTGAGTTCAGAACTTAAGATCTACAGTTTTGAGGGAGTGCAAATGGAAAATATGTACTGAGGAATATTCATTGAATAGTGTGGAAGGTCAACAGACCTAATGCGACAATCTTGGGATATACGAGATCATGCAAACTGTTCTTGAGCTCCGAATATACGACCTACAGTTGTTACAGTCGTTTTTGGGATATATAAGGTGACTATATGCCTGCAAACATTTTGAATGAATCTTTTGGAAGATCAACAGTCATTATATTGTAACTTTGTGATCCTCTAGGTAATCCAAACTGTTCGGTAGTTAATTAATCGAAATCTACAGTAGGAACAGTAGCTTGTTGAGCTATACAAAGTTACGTTACGTGTTCAAGCATATTTAGTGAAAATTTTCGATCACAAAAATACACAAGAAGATAATCTTGGGATGGACGGGGTCATTCAAACTGTCCTGGCGTTCAGAACTCAAGATTTACAGCCGTAACAGTAATTGTTTAAACATATTCAATTCATATTCTTAAAGGTCAACAAACATTATATACCAATATAACATGTTCCAGATCATCCAAAAAATCCTTGAGATCAGAACAAAGGGCCTACAGTTGTATCCAAAGCTTTCTGGGCTATGCAAAGCTACGTTGTATATTAGAAAATATTCGTTGAATATCTTGGAAGAACAACAGGTATTATGAGATAGTCTTTGGATGTTCTAGATTATCCAAACTATCCTGGAATTCTAAACTTAAAATTAAAGCTTTCTTGACCAAACAAAGAATAATATATTAATGAACAAAGTAAGTGTGTCTACTTGAAGGTAAACATATATAAAGAGATATCTTGGGAAGTTCTAGGTCTCCAAAACTGCCCGAGAGCTGAAAAGTTAGGATCTGCAATCGTAACATTAGTTTTTTAACCTATGAAAGGTGACAATTGCCTTCAACCACATTCAGTGAATCTTTTGTAAGGTCGCCAGTCTTTATCTGATTATCTTGGGATGTTCAAGTTCATGGAAACTGACCTTGAGTTCAGAACTCAATATACACAGTGGTAACCGTAGGCTGTTGCACTATACAAAGCTACGATAAATATTCAAACATATTCGTTCAATATTCTGAATCGTCCACAGACATCATAGGATAATCTTGTTTCAGGTCATTAAAAATTTAGGGTCTACAATTGTAACAGTCGGCTTATGGGCTATACAAAGTTACGGTAGATTGTTTCATAATGTATGCTGGTCTTTCTGGACATTCATTGAATATGTTTGAATACATATCATAACATAGCCGATAAAGCTTCTGTTATAACTGCAGATCAAGAATTCTGAACTTCAGGACAGTTCGACGGCCTAGCACACCAAAAAGAAAAATATTCTGCTCTTTCCAATCATTGATATCATATTGAGAACCAAATTAATCAGAATGCACAAAATTGCTAGTATGATAACACTTGGAAATAAATAAAGCCTGAAAGAGTTAATTCAAAGAATATTGCATTCTACAATCTAAATGGCTAACATTTTGTTGCGTAGTCCTACGTCATCATTTCGGACAACCCAATGAGCCTGTACTTTGTAGTTTATCCTTTCCTCCGAACTCAAAATGGCATTTCGGGGAAAGAGATTCGAATCCATTGCGGCTATAAAAAAGCATGGAAAAAAGGAGCTGAAGCCCATGGAAGGCTTCCAATGAAAAGTGCATGGATGATTAGGTCAACCGTTGGCACATATGTGTCACTTTAAATTGGTGGTATTTTGAAGGAAAAAAACATTATTTACAAATTCCCAGGACCTTATTATCATAGTGTATGAACATTTTCTAAGAAAACAATAACAGTAACGAACAGAGTTTTCAGTGTTTGGTAGAGATATAGAAGGCCTGAGCTATTTGAACAGTAATTGAATTGAACCACTTTGCTGAAGCTTCAAGGCGTAATTTACAACAACCTTGGTCATATAGAGAGTACCTACTTCAAGGAAATTAACAAATCCCTGAGAACTTCTCCAGTAATCCGATGTGTCGGATAATTAACAAATCTCATCCAGGAAACTCATCACTAAAAAGGTTAGAACTCACCAAAGGCTACGAATCGTTCGGAACGTTCAATCAAGGCCCAATTTCGATACTTCCGATGCGCACCTCCAAGGGATCCAACTTCCGACCGCTTAACCACCGTTCGTAGGGGAAAACTTTCGCTAATCATAATCGGAAAGTTTCGCTGCCTTACATTTTGCCAAGAACCAATTTATCCCAAAGAAGACAACAACCACTCGAACTATATTATCAAAAAAGAAACATACTCATTTCGTCAAGGCTCTTCACATTCAATGGCATCATCGACCACATACAAACTCGTGCTCGGAAGATTGTTGCGATTTCTTCCTTGTTCCTTGCTGGATACTGGAAAGTTTGCCAGGTGAAATTAATTACTTTGCTAATTAGATTTCGGGATATTTCGCTTCATTTCTCCACTCACATTCCTCACGCCCACGCACACCACTTGTATCGATTTGACACTAGAGATTTCTAGGATCCGAAAGAATGGAAAATTCAAATTTCATTAAATGGAAGAAAATTTAATATCACGAAGAGCAAGGCACAGCTGTTATAAATATGCGACTAAAATTAGGGCACGAGGATTACAGCCGTTCTCTAGCCAACAGCTAATCGATTAAATTTGTCATAGGCGACGTGCAGTGAAATCCTCAATCCATTGCCCTCCCAACGAATGGTTTCAACATAAAATTACTCAAATCAAACCAACCTCCGGCAAGGCTTTAACAGCACGTCCGCCAGACTGGGCCGTAAAAGTAGGTGATTTCAGACATAGACGCAGTGTCCTTCGTGATCGTAAAAGCCCGTCACGCGTCAGCTAAATGTAATGCGATTGCAATCGGACGAAGCACTGGAATCACCACCAGCTATGGCACCATTTCAAATCGTAAAACAATTCCCACGCAGTCGGGAGAAGGACCAAAGCACCAAACCATGAGAGATGCTGATGCAGAACGTTTGGGGGAGATTTATGGATTACCATGGGCCAGGAAACATGTGGCACATTGATTACCATTCTGGTGGAAAATTCGGAACCATAGCCACCATAGCACCAGCCAGCACCCGTCGATGACAAGACTCTTCCTGCATCGAGTGACAGACATCGATTTTTGTCGAGTTTCCAGACACAAGCCATGCAGAAAGAGACGAAGTGGACCGTGACCGAGCGAAGCCCGGCGGGGATGCTTCCACCGGGGGTACACCGTTGTCAGAGCCTGCCTGTCTGCCCTTCGGAATTGCTTCTTTTAATAACGAGGCCCCCCCCAAAAAGTTGCTACACGAACAAAAGCTCTCAGACTCGGTAGCTATAGCTAAATTGTCGGAACCAACACTGGCAGGCAAAGCAAATACAATGAATTAGGCGAACGTTTCGACTAGGCCGGATCTGGTTGGATTGCCGTGGAAATTACAGCTGAAACGGGTTCGGAGCTTATGAAATGTTTGTCTAGGAAAAGTATCAGCCAGGAGCGAGCATGCGGCCTTGCTGGGACCTTGAACCTTACATGAGTTGGAGTATTTTCGCTTTTCCTTTCGATTCGTGCTGCGCTGGCTGGTGTTTGCTCCGGAATGTTTGGTCGTAATTTGGTTATAGGCATTTAAGGTATGGTGGGCAAATGCATACGGGCGTGTATGAGGAGATGAGTACAATTCAATTTCTAGCGGTTCGAACGAAGAGCTAAGAGGGTATTATGAGGCGAACGAAGTGATTCTGACACTCTTTTGTGCTGTGGGTGGATTCGAGAAGTGCCGGACTAACGAAGGAATGTTTCGATTTGACTCTTCAGCTCGGAAGGCACTGAATGGGACACTAGATCGGATGTAGGCCTTTTGAGGCTGATATAAAGCTCAAGTAACTGATAAAAATTGGAGGTTGTGAAATTGGCTAAGCAAGACTTGAATTTAGTGTACAATTAACAACCCCAAATTAACTAACAGGCCAATTTATTTTGATTTATGATAATTTCAATTTGATGAAATCTCAGGACAGTAATCTCTTCTTCCCATTACACATTTACTAGGGAACGTGAATTGATGATGATGATGGTCGGAACGTTCTATCCATCCATTCATCCATCCATCCAACTCCAGCCTATCCACACAGACTCGGGAAAATCGTGCCAGGTTTCGACGTCACGTTTCTCCAGCAACATCCTTGACGTAGGGCTGCTCTGTCGTGCTCAGTCAGGACAAACCAAGTGTGACGAGCAGAAAATTGTATGCAAATTGCGAACTACAATTGCGTACACATCCGGGATGGGGCACACACGCACATTCGAAGGATGTCGCACAGTTTTCTCAGGAAAGTATTTATCTTAAAGGCGAAACAATTTGGCGCAGCATTTCGTGGTCCTGTGGGAGAAAACAAATTGGATTGTGGAATGGAAAAGCAAATATTCTACGGAACATCTGCGACGAAGGGAGGTAGCAACGGAAGACGATTCTAATTAGATTCGGGGTGACAAATGCTGTGAAATGATTTTTTTCTGTGAGGTATTCGTGGAATTTTTCAACTTATTTCGGATCGATTGCTGAAAAAATCAGATTCCGATGATAATAGGTTATGTCGAGTCAACGGTAGCACCTCGGTTCCTCCAAAACAATTCAAGACAGTATATTTCAAGCATCAAGTACCAAGAACACCCACAATGGAATATTCAACCCCTCCAAGCATCGCGTAACATCGCAAAACCCATCCAATAAACTTTCATATCACGTAATTGCCCAGCCCGAACCGAGGAAAAGGATGCTATGAGCCAACTCCTCGCCCTTGGATGTTTCAACCTTTTCCGAGCAAACCCTGACTGACATATCATACGATTGTCACTTACAATAAATGTGCCAGGCTTATCTCACAGGAAAAAGAAAAAGAAAAAAACATAACAATCCAACATTTGTGCGATTGACAGTTTACCTCCGCGCCAATGCTGCAACGCAACAGCCACGATAATCATAAGGGCAAACAGTGCACGGAACGCAAAAGGATCGGCGCGTCAAATTTTCCGGGGATAATGATGGATCTAATGATGGCATAATTCCAACATCAGGAAGGAAGGAAACGGCCGAGTTGCGACCGACCGCACTGGAAGGTTTGGTTTTATCGCCGTCGAACGGCGAGGGGACCCTAGCAATTGGGGGTCCTCGAATGGGCTGGGCCGATATTGTCGGAGTTGGGAATCATTGCGCATGAAATATAGGTCGTTCCATTTTATCGATACCGATGATATGGGAATACGCACCGGGGCTGGCCCACAATTAGGGACAATAAATTGCGGGAATTCGGTAATAGCAGTATTCTTTCGTTGTTGGTTAGAATGACATGCAGAGCTCGTCAAATTGTGAGGGGGTAACACATTGTGAAGCCTGAGGGTACTTTCAAACGAAAAACCAAGTTGTTCGCGAGAATCATTTGAAAGAAACGAGAAAGTCAATGTAATCAAACGAACTTTTAATCGATTTTTCCGTAAAATATTTGTTTAAGAACTCATAATAACTATATTACTATATTACGGAAATGGATTGTAATGTAATGATAATAGATCAAAGTGGCATACATAAAACCACACAGAACTCGAGAATGAACAATCCGATTTAAACGAATCGTTTTTTTTGTATTCATGGGAACAGATTCGACGGTTTTCGCGCCAATTCGAACAAATGTTGGCAGCACTTTCTCAGATTCCAACGAAACTTCTGGGTGTGTAGACCATGACTAGATCAGCCACTTTGCATACCTAGTTTCTTCGTTTTTTTTTCTAGGCTGTCTTTTGAAAAGGCCTAAACTTTTTTTTATCGATTTTTTTCAAATGTGTTTGACTACTCCTACAAACAAGTGTTGTATGGATGATTATCACAAAATGAGTCAAGTTTTAAGGAAAAAATATTGGAAAAAACCCCAAAAGAGCCCTACACTGAAAAAAAAAACATTTAAAAAAATTCGAAGTCGATTTAAAAAAACACCATTTTTGCATACTTTAATTGTTATGTTATGTATTCTCCGTGCATGGAGTAATGAGTATGATGAAGAAGGAGATCCTCACTCATCACCATGAGGCACCAAGAGTGCACATTAATGTTTTTGCAGGAATGATAGATATGAAGAGAAAGTGTTGATAGTTCCGTCAGTGTGCGGCAGGTAGGAAATTGAACAGATGTTGAAAAACCACTGTTGGATAACAAAGTACACTGAAAAAAAATTGGACATGAAAAAGTTTTTGTTTGATGTATGAACGGTTGGTAGTGAACATAATTAACTATCTTGAGACAAAATTTCATCGAAATAAAATGTTTTCTAAAATCGACTTTGAACTTTTTTAATTTATGTTTTTTTCAGTGTAGGGCTCTTTGGATTTTTTTCAATAGTTTTTTCTTAAAACTTGACTAATTTTGTGATAATCACCCATACAACACTTTTTTGTAGGCGTTGTCATTTTTTTATTAAACATATTTGAAAAAAACCGATAAAAAAAAGTTTAGCCTTTATCAAAGACAGTCTAGAAAAACATTGAAGAAACTAAGTATGCAAAGTGGCTTATCTAGTCATGCTCTACACACCCAGAAAGTTTCATTGTAATCTGAGAGGGTGCTGCCAACTCCGAATACGATTTAGGGCAAAAACCGTCATTTGTCAAAAATCAATGTAACCATGAAAAATCGATTTTTCGTAAATTTTGTATGGGGAGTTTCAATCATTTCTACTGTATCATTTCCATCATAAAAGTACAGTTCTATTGGTTGCAAAACTCCAGATCATGGAAGAATGCTGGAAATTTCCCACGCCATCGTAAGTGTAAAGGTTGAATTCGTTACACGGTCCTGAAGCAATGGCTGAATTACATGGTCGTCCTGCCATGAAAAAGATGGATATCCCTTGAATATCTGGATGTTCACGCTTTGAGTCAGGTAGGTAATTAATTTCGGGTGGAGTCATGAATGCTCGGAATGATTTCAACGAAAAAAAACTACAAGGTACAGCCTCATTGGGTTGTTCGTAATGATGACGTAGGACTACGCAACTAAATGTAAGCCATTCAGATTGTATAATGTAATATTCATTGAGTTAACCCTTTCAGGCCTTAAATTTTCCAGGCGTTATTATACAAGCAATTTGGTGTGTTTTGATTGAATTGGTTCTCAATAACATAGAAATTATTGAAAAAAGTCGGATATATATATTTATTTTTGAGATGTGCTACGTCATCCGAACTGTCCTGGAGTCCAGAACTTAAGATCTACAGTTGTAACAGTAGCTTTATCCACTTAACAATGTTATGAACATATTCAATGAATGCCCCGGAAGACCAACAAACATTATGAGATAATCTTAGAATATTCAAGCCAAACAAACTAACTTAACTTTGTACACCTCATAAAGCTACTGTGACAATTGCAGACCTTAAGTTCTGAATGACTTAAAACTAACAAGATTATCCTACAATGTGTATGGACGTTTCAGAACATTAATTGAATATGTTTAAATAGTGACCGTAGCTTTGTATAGCCCAAGAGGCTACGGTTACTACTGTGCATCTTAAGTTCTGAACTCAAGTCAGTTTATAAGATCTGGAACATCCCAAGAAAACCTGATAGTGACTAACAGAACCTTACAAAAGATTCACTGAATGTGTTTGAAGGTATATTGTTACCTTTCATAGATTATAGAGCTGATGTTACGACTGTGGATGCTAACTTCTAAGCTCAAGGACAATTTTGGTTACCTAGAACATTCCAAGATATCTCATTATATATGTTCACCTTCCAGAAGACTCACTTAGTTTTTTCATATACATATTGTTACTTAGTTTGGTCCAGATAGCTACAATTTAAGCTGTTGATTTTAAGGTTTGAATTCCAGGATAGTTCGGATAACCTAGAACATCCGAAGATTATCTCATAATGTCTGTTGTTCTTCCAAGATATTCAATGAATATGTTTCAATACACAGCGTAGCTTTGCATAGCCCAGAAAGCTTTTGTTACAACTGTAGGTCCTTTGTCCTGATCTCAAGGGTAGTTTGGATGACCTGGATAATTTCATATTGCTTTTTTTTTTCGTTGACCTTCAAGAATATTAATAGAAAATGTTTGAATATTTTTTGTAACTTTGTACTGCCTAAAAATTACTCTTGGAGCTGTAAATCTTAAGTTCTGAACGCCAGGACAGTTTGGATGACCCAGACCATTCCAAGACTATCTTCTTGTGTATTTTTGTGCTCGAAAATATTCACTGAATACGCTTACTACGTGACGCCACTTTGTATAACCCAAAAATTTACTGTTCCTGCTGTAGATTACAAGTTCTAAGCTCCAGGACAGTTTGGACTACCAAGAGGATCAGAGGTGTGGCAGTAATTCGCCTCCTCACGGTGCACCCTGGAAACATTAAGCTCTCTTTAACGGCTAAACGAACTACAACGGAGGCACGGGATCCGACAGGAAGCCGTAAGCAGTCGTGACATGGGGACCAGGGACGATCCAGGGTAATGCCGCGCACCCAGACGTTCCAACCCCAGTCTGGGCCCTGGCTTTCTCGATCGGGGGAGGGACCATACGCCTTGAGGTTCGGCAGGTACCGTAAGTGGTCGGGTAGGGAAATCGCAGACGATCTGAATGAACCACCAAACGTCCCGAACCCTGCTTGGATCCAGGAGCACCTCGATCGAATCAACGTAAGGTCAGCGAAGTCACCTTATATAGCCCAAGAAACGACTGTTACAACTGTAGATCTTATGGTTTGAGCTTAAGGATAGTTTGGATGACCTTGAATATCCCAAGATTATGACATTATGTCTGTTGATCTTCCACACTATTCAATAAATATTCCTCAGTACATATTTTCCATTTGCATTCCCCTCAAACCTACTGATACAACTGTAAATCCTTAGTTCAGAACGCCAGGACAGTTTGGGTTTCCTAGATCATCCTAGTTTATCTCATAATGTTACGTGACGTAACTTTGTGTAGCTCAAAAAGCTATAGTTACTAGTGTAGACCCTCAGTTCTGAACTCAAGGACAGCTTGGCTGACCTAGAACGTTGAACATTGTTTGAGAAATGACTGAGATATTAACGCTCAAAACCTGACTACTCTTCGTCACGGTTGCAATGGCATTTTGTGTTAAATTTTACCCCAGTATAGAAAACAAAGACGTAGTCCTACGTCAACAGTTAGTTTAGAATCTATGTAAAAAAACACAGGAAACAAATAGAACGTCAACTAAAATGTTATGTATTTCACTTTGAAAACCTCCTCAAATCAGTCGTCAATTTTGCCTCAAAATTGACGCAAGCAATGACACATCTTCACGTAGGGTGAGGTTGAAACTGCCCTTAACATTTCTTCCATCTTAAGGCGATTCATGGTTGCAGTTCTCTTTTGATCTAAAAAGAGCGAATACATTGCGAGGGACAGATCACGATGTGGATGGCTGCTCAGGTCGAGTATCTTCAATAGCATCTTAAGAGAAATTTCCTTTGCTTTCTAGGCATTCTGATCAAATGTTGTTGGGAATTATTCTGCTCAGACTTAGCTGTAAATCTTACTGGAGATTCGGAGCTCATCTCGTTCAAAATTTCGAAAAAGAAACAACTTGGTATTGCGGTTGAGCAAGGTACTGCCGTACAAACATACTTTTCCAACAATAGTACATACATAGAATACTCTCAATTAATAACTGTGGATGCAGCAGCAATGAGCTAATCTCGATTAAATAGTAATGAGCTTGAATTACAATAATGAGGATTATCTTAAGAAATCTTACCAAATCCTGCCCCTGCCAGGTAATCCGAACAAATTCGAGTAATTAAATCATTACCGATCATTCTACTCAGATTTTCAAGACAATGTGTTTGAATATTTCATAGAATTCTGAGCTCAGCACAACTTATTCGAGACTCCTATTGTACTATACAAGGATTGACTTAGCTTACTGCTCAGGATTGTAGGTGTAATTTGTTCATGACCAGTTCGTGACCAGTGAGGTTATCTTGGTTGGAATATTGAGCGTGTTTTCAAGTATCAGGATTCCTAATTGTGAACCCTATTTCATCATGCTTGGTTTTGCTTGCAAGTCCTAATGGAATCTGAGCATATCTTGTTCAGATTTTTTTTTCTCTTAATATTTTAACTGAACAAATACTACATGGGGTTTCGACCCGGATTCCGATTGCGAATTTTCATTAGAATTCTAAGCAAATGTGACTAGAGATTTAAATTTAATAATTTTTAGAGTTACTCTCCTTCAGCTGCCTGGGTGTTTTAATCATTTTAATTTAAATTTAAATGGAATCTGAGCATATCTCGTTCAGATTTGGGAAAGAATTTTCTTGCAATTGTAAAGGAATAATCCTACCCAGAATAAAAATTTTAAGCGAATCTGACTAGAGATTTCAATTGATTGATTCTCAGAGTAATGATTCTTCATCATTCTGCATCGCCATCAATTTTATTCAGTTTTAAGTTGAGTCAGATAAACCAAAAAATATAACCGGTGAAAAATACACAGAGTAAAAGTGTGCGCCTGTGATAGGATTACCTGGAGTGAGTGAACCACACTCTCTTTTAAACGATCGCGCTCACGTGCTCGCATCTGTCTTCGCCCACGCTCTCGCCTGCGATCACTGCCGCGTACACTGGGACGAGAACGCACCAGTGCTCTCTCTGTGATTCGCTAGTGCGATTGAAAGTTAAAGCATCGTCGGAGTTGCAGAAAATGTCCGAAAAAAGGAAGCGTGAAGAAACATTATTCTTTCTTCCTTTGTTATATAGCGTCAAATCCGACTTGCAATCACTGCTGTATATTAGCAGAAGAGCCAGCGCCAGTGAGCTCACTGGGGCGCACGCGTCAGGAAATTTAACTGGATTCGCTTCTGTGAATTTGAGAGCTCTTCTTCTCACTTTAGAGCGATCGAGTGTTGCGTGAATAAAAACCATTTTTCTTCACTCGCATGCGCTACGCGCTTGCAAACACGGGGGTGAATATAAACAAGAGAGAAGAGCTCTCGTTGAGGTAGGAAGAGTGTGTGGAAAATTTAGAATCTCTCTCTACCACACTGAGGATATGGACATCACTGGATAGCCCAACAAGGTCCAAGAGTCAAGCGAGGGCCGCAGGGCCAGAACACATAATAGGATCGAAGTGAATGTGCGTGGGGATAAGTGGAGATAATACAGGTACATTCATGATGTTATATCTCGAGACCCTTAACATCTGCAAAGGTGCGGTCTCGGGCATAGTCAGAAGGATAAGGGCATTCAAAAGATGGACAGTTTCATTCGGAATTCCATCGCTACGTGGGCAAGCAATATTGAGCATTTTCAACTTGTTCTATTTCGTGATTCTGGTAAGATGGAAAATTCTAGTCGTTGGCAAAATTGATCAAAATGTCAAGGGCATTTAACAGATCGACCGTTTCGTTCAAAATTCCATCGCTACGTGGCGCTAGTAAGCATGCCAAATTGAGCATTTTCAACTTGTTCTATCTCGTGATTCTTATAAGATAGAAAGGTCTAGTTTTCGACAAAGTTGTTCAGCAGGTCAAAGGCATTTGAAAGGTGAACCGTTTTGTTTGGAATTACACCGCTACGTGGCTGTAGTAAGCATGCAAAACTGAGCATTTCCAAATAGTTTTACTTGTTATGTGTGGGGATAAGTATTTATATGTGAATAAGTATTTATGTGTGAAACGAACGAAGGTCACTGTTTGCTTTACTCAATTGATAGGTTCAATTTAAATAATTTTGAAGACTTCATAAGAAAGAAGTTAACAGATAATGTCAAATCAGAACTGTGAGAGTAGTTTCTGTGCTCTTGGACTCCAAACTTTCGTGCTTGTGAAATTTGACATTTGGAAGAATTCATTAGAAAATTCTGTTGGAAACCATGTCTTAGTTTTGAGAACAATACCGAATACTAACACTTCACCCAACGGTGTGAAGAATTGAATTTCTTTGGAGAACCATCAACATAAATCTATCATTTATTTTTAGAAAGCGGGTTTCAAATGAAAAGTACAGAAAAATTGGCTAGAACTGTAAGAGAATGTTGAGTTTTAAGGAGTAACATCTTTAAAAAAAAGCCACCCTGGTACCTTTAGAGATTCTTAGAAAGTTGTTTAGAATGTTAGTTATCCTGATGGCAACTGCCTGCCTGCTTGCCTGCCTGTCTGTCTGTCTGTTTGTCTGTATGTATGTCTGTCTGTCTGTCTGTCTGTCTGTCTGTCTGTATGTCTGTCTGTCTGTATGTCTATCTGTCTATCTGTCTGTCTGTCTGTCTGTCTGTCTGTCTGTCTGTCTGACTGTCTGTCTGTCAATCAGTCTGTCTGTTTGTCCGTCTGTCTGTTTGTCTGTCTGAATATTATAAACTCGAAAACTTATGATAGTTTGAGATCCTTCCCTTCTCTGAAGGAGAGGGCTCCCATACAAATGAAACAGAATTGTATGCATAACTCAAGCACTAATAAAGCAAATGGAACAATATTTGGCATGTGGGGTTTTTTGGAGGCAAGAAATGTTTCTATGGTGGTTTGAGACTCCCGCTTCTCTTAAAGGGGGGGGGGGCGGTCCCATACAAATGAAACAGAAATTTATGATAACTCAAGCACTAATAAAGCAAATGGAATAATATTTGGCATATGGGGTTTTTTGGAGGCAAGAAATGTTTCTATGGTGGTTTGAGACCCCTCCCCAATCTAAATGGAAAACTTTTATACAAATGTGTCAATGGTGGTTTGAGACCCCTCCTCACTCTAAAGGGGGGACTTTCATACTAATGAAACTGAAATTTCTGCATAACTCGAGAACTAATCAAGCATATGGAACTAAATTTGGCATGTAAGGTTTTCTGGAGACAAGAAATGTTTCTATGGTGGTTGGCGATCTCTCTTTTCTCTAAAAGGGGGGGGGGGCTCTCGTACAAATGAAACTGAAATTTCTGCATAACTCGAGAACTAATCAAGCAAATGGAACCAAAACTGGCATGTGGGGTTTCTGAAGGCAAAAAATGTTTCTATGGTGGTTCGAGTTCCCTCTCTTCTCTAAAAAGGGAGGGGGGGGGGGGTCTCATACAAATTAAACTGAAATTTCTGCGTAACTCGAGAAATAATAAGATAAATAGAATGTGAGGATTTTAAAGGAAATAAATGTTTCCACGCTGGTAAGAGACCCCTCCCCTATCACCAAGGGATGGCTCTTAGACAAATGAAACATTTAATTTTTTTGCATAACTCGAGAACTAATCAAGCAAATCGAACAAAATTTGGCATGTGGATGTTTTTGAAGGCGGAAAATGTTTCTACGGTGGATTGAAATCCCTACGCCATATGTAAGGAAGGACTAACATACAAATGAAACACAAATTTAAACCAAACATGAGAATTCCCCCCTTCTGTTATGAAAATTTGTATGCAGTGGTTTTTGCGACCGGAGAAGGTTTTCATGGTGGTTTGAGACTCCTCCCGTGTCTGGAAGGGGGACTCCCATACAAATGAAACACAAATTTCTGTATAACTCGAGAACTAGTCAAGCAAATGGAACCAAATTTGGCATCTAAGGGATTTTTTTATGGTGGTTTGAGACCCCTCCACTTTCTGAAAAAGCGGGTTCTTACACAAATAAAACTCAATTTTTTGCATAACTCGAGAACTAATCAGTCAAATGGAACCAAATTTGGCATATGGGGGTTTTTGGGGACATGATTTTTTTTCTATGGCGGTTCGAGACCAGGGTTGCGGCTTATCATTTTTGACTCAGGCATATTCATTTGCCAATATCTCCTTTCAGAGGGTCAATTTCAAAATATGATGTATGATGAACTTGTAGTGCATGAGTAGACCTACAACTTTGTGTAACAGTACGTTGCTCTAACTCCTATATCTTCGACATGAGAGCGTTTATTCACAGTGATCTTCACGACGATATTCGCGTGATCTTCACCGCGAATATCATCGCGAAGATCACTGCGAATATATGCTCTTATTCCTCAGATATAAGAGATAGAGCTATGTACTGTTGAACAAAGTTGTAGTTCTACTCAAGCACCATAAGTTCATCATACATATATGTTGAAATTGAGCTTCTGAGAAGAGCTATCGGCAAATGAATATGGACAAATCAAAAATGATAAGCCGCAACCTTGTTCGAGACTTCTCCCCTCTCTGGAGGGAGGGGAGTGCTTTCATACAAACGAAACAGAAATTTCAACCAAACATGAGAGTTATCCTGGGAACTGAAACACAAAATGTGTATTTTTCGGGTAAAAAGCATGTTCTGATAGAAGTTTGAAC